>SKCR01025979.1:0-19566 GCA_019454045.1 Zanthoxylum bungeanum | reverse complement strand
TACAACAACACAATGATCTGTGCAAATAGTGACGCTATGGGTCATATTATCCAACATTCGTGTCCTTTGACAGTTGGGCCAAAAGCTTCTAAAATGTCGATGGGCTATTTTATGTTTTGGCCTCTTATCATTTGAAGTTGTTTAGCCATGTTATCGTAAAGTGTAAACCTGTTAGGCCTTTTCAACTGGGACAAGTTTGCACCACGCAATAGTATGATTGAATACTTTAAAATGATAATAGGCCAACTAGTGTAAAATTTTTAAATGGGCTTATATATTACATACATTGCACGTATCTCATGAATCTCATGTATACACGCATTATGTTAACCCTGTGTCTTAAATGCCATCATAGATATCTGTTGGGTTAGAGAAGAAAAAAAAGGTTTGTCAAGAGGAGTTTAGCAAACATGGATAGCGGGGAAAAGGAAATCGAGAAACAGAAAACCTTACGACAAGGATAGAAAGACCATTGGGGGGGCCTTCAAAAAAAAGAAAAAAAGAAAAAAAGGAAAAAAATAAGAGAATAAAAGAAAAAGAAAAAATGAAGAGAAAAAAAAAGAGAAAAAAAAAGAGAGAGAAAAATAGTGAAAAAAAGAGAAGAGAAATAAAAGAAAAAATTGTTTGTTTTTAGTCCTTGATAGTTAGACATAAGTCCGATGATGAAATTATTTGTTTTAGGGTGAAATCTTAGAAACGATAAACTCTTGATGTGATTTTATCTGATGCTTTGAGTAATTGATCTATGTTAGACTCGTAAGCACTTAATTATAGGTTCTTAGCGGTGAAAACCTGAGTAGTTGGCAAGATGACTAGTTGAAAAAGATTGTAGGTCGGTGAATGACCGTTTGCTTAGATGTCTATCCTGACTTTCTTGTGTTATGATGTATGGTATGGTTGAAAATAAAAGAAAAAGTCTCTAAAGAAAAGAAATAAACCGCCTATAACCGATAAGCGTGAAGCTACCCATGGGCGAGTATTAGGACCACCATGAGGTGAAATGCTACCTTAAAGGGTATGTGTGTTGAAAAAAAAAAGAAAAAAGAAAATGAAAAAAAAAAGAGAAAAAAGAGAGACAAAGGAAAAGAAAGATAAAACCATGCCACATTGAGCGCGAAAAAGCAATTGCAGAGCATAACTGAGACATCTAGGTTGGTTTGACCCATCGATCCCGATTTTTGAAACGAAATCTTCGAGTTAGCTTACCTAAGGATTAAGCTGTGAAAGAACCTTTGCATACACACACTTTGAGTCTGGCATAGATCATTTATTCAAAAACTCAGATTTGAGTTGCATTGAGTGTTTTGAAGGTTCTCTGGTTTCATTACTGGGCATTCTTTGAGGACGATAATATGTATAATTATTGGGACTATTTCATAGCATGTAATATAATATGATGATGTGGAAGGCCCCACAAAGTGGTTCATCTTGACCAAGTGCAAACAACGGAGAGCAGTAAGCTAAATCAAGACTGGGGGCGACCAGTCTACCACCTCGCGAATCAGGGACATAACGAGATATTGAGTAATGGGACTAAAGAAAATTGAGCAATCACCAGAAGAGAATTGACAGAAAGAAGCTGTAAGCAGACCTAGGGGGCGACCGAAGACATTTGAAGGCAAGAAGTGCCGAGGAGCACAAGGAAGACCTAACCCATTTGAATAGGAAACACATTCATGCATGCATGCATACATGTCATATACATGCAATCTTTGTCTTGTTTTTGTTTGCAGGTTGTAAAGAAAATGAGAAAGCAGCAAAGGCAAACCAACCAGAAACAACAACATAGCATCAATCTGGGGGTGAGGCCCTCGTCAGTATCAGTTTTTGGGCGAGGCCCACATCAGTATCAATTTTGGGGCGAGGCCCACATCAGTATCAGTTGAGGGCAAGGCCCACATCGGTATCAGTTTTGGGGCGAGGCCCACATCTGTTTGAGGACGAGACCCGCATCAGCATCAATCTGGGGGCGAGGCCCACATCAGTATCAGTTTGGGGGCGAAGCCCACATCCAGTACTGTTTGGGAATAAAGCCCAAATTCAACACAGTTCGGGAATAAGGCCCACAGTCAACATAATTCAGGAACAAGGCCCAGGGAATAAAGTTTTCATTCAGTACAGTTCGGGAATAAAAGCCCACAGTCAACACAGTCAGGGAATAAAGCCCACATTCAGTATAGTTTGGGAACGAACAAGCCAAGAATGGCACACCGAGAATGGAACCTAGTACGGGAATGAACGAGAAAAGAATGGCACTCTAGGGGCGATGCCTACATCACTATTAGTAGCAGTCTTGCCGGGTATGGCACTCTGGGGGCGAGGCCCACATCATTATCAGTCTTGCCGGGCATGGCACTCCAGGGGCGAGGCCCACGTGATTATACAGTATCAGTATTGCCAAGTATGGCACTCTGGGGTGATACCCACATCAGCATTAGTGTCAGTCTTTCCAGGTATGGCACTCTGGAGGCGAGGCCCACATTATTATCAGTTCAGTTTTGCCAGGTACGGCACTCCGGGTATGGAGACATCAGTTCAGTTTGCCAGGCACGACACTCTGGTTATGGAGACATCAGTTCAGTTTTGCCAGGTACTGCACTCCGTGTATGGAGACATCAGTACAGTTTTGCCAGGTACGGCACTCCGGGTATGGAGACATCATTTTAGTTTTGTCAGGTACGGCACTCCGGGTATGGAGACATCAGTTCAGTTTTGCCAGGTACGTCACTCCGGGTATGGGGACATCAGTATAGTTTTGCCAGGTACGACACTCCGGGTATGACGACATCAGTACAGTTTTGCCAAGTACGACACTCCAGGTATGGAGACATCAGTTCAGTTTTGCCAGGTACGACACTCCGGGTATGGAGACATCAGTTCAGTTTTGCCAAGTACGGCACTCCGGGTATGGGGACATCAGTACAGATTTGCCAGGTACGACACTCCGGGTATGGAGACATCAATTCAGTTTTGCCAGGTACGACACTCCGGGTATGGAGACATCAGATTAGTTCCGCCAGGTACGTGATGAGTGGTAAATCTATCACTATTTCCCACTCATTTAACCTAATATTTTGTATAGTTTCTAGAGTTTTGCGAACGTTTTGATGTGTTTTGTGTTATTTTACAGATAAATAAAGTTGGGAAAGCATTGGAAGCAATTTGGGGCCAAAATAGAGAAAAAATGACAAAAATGCAATTTGATAATTTGGCTGCGTCACAATGCCAGGACCCTACGCTTCGCGACGCCTAACGAGCACCAGACACGCTAACGTGCGCCGAGGTACACGTGTCAGAATCTGAGAAATTGGAATTGCTAATGTGCGCCGACCTTGCTAACATGCGCTGTGCCACGTGTCATCATCACAGAACATCAACTAAAATGCGCCATCTGCCACGTGTCGAAATCTCATTGGACCAAATCAAGCGCGTGCTACGTGTCGAGTTTTCATTGGACCGACTCACTGGCGAATCACATGCTACCAAATGTTAATCTCTCATTGGCACGCGTCAGATGATCATTGGGCCGAAAGCTCAGCCAATCACCGTGTGCCACGTGTCGTCTTCTCATTGCACCACCTTTACCGCGTGACACGTGTCATCACCAGATTCTGCCGACAATGCAGGTGGTCAAAAGCTGCGTTGATTGAAAACGCGTGCGGGCGTCGCGATGCCAAGCACTTCAGCGTCGCGACGCTAGAAGCAGAAACTGCCTATAAATTCAGCTCCTCTTCATTTCATTTGGTGTGCTTTCCTTGGGATTTTTTCCCTGATTTCATAGGAAGCATCTAGTTTTGTAATAATAAAATTATGTATTTTTATTTTTAGTTTTTATTACTGCTTTTTATTTATTTACTTTATGTTTTGTAGTTAATTTACCGCTGGGGTAAAATGTGAAACCTTTAATATAATTATTTAGGTAAATCTCACTTAATTATAATATTTAAATTATAATTTAACCGGATTAATTAATGTCAGACTTTATTACCGCCTATATGGCTGGTTTAAATATAAATTACCTTACCGCCTATATGGCTGGTCTTTATGTGGCAGATAATTACCGCCTATATGGCTGGTGTAATTGGACTAAATGGATTACCGCCTATATGGCTGGTTTTAAATGTTTAATATTATTAATTCCTGAGAAAGCAGAATATAAAATAATTTATATATTATAATAAGTGAGATTCCTAGATAAGAAATATTAATTGTGGATCCTCTAACCCCAGCATTTTATTTTATTCTAGGGAAGTGATGAAACACAATATCCACACTTAATAATTGATTTTCTTTTTATAGGTAATTCTTTAGTTTGTTTATTGAGTCTTAAGCTTAATGCTTCTTGTTGTCTGATCACCAATAAGATTGATATAGTAAACTTAAAATGAACTAGACATAGGGATTTTAGGTTTCAGCCTTAGATTCAATAGCTCACGATCTTCCTTGAGGATATATAACCATTGAATAGATTTCCTTACAGGATAGGAAAATACCTGTTGGGCGTGGGTAGCCATAATTGGAATTAATCTTAATGAATCCAAGTAATTTGGTTGACATAGGAATATGGTTCAATTGGGTTATACTGGGTATTGCGTCTGACCATCGAAAGAGGCTTTCGCATATAATCGTGTCCAGGTTAGCAAATTAATTTATTACACATAAATAAGAGAATCAATCATCTTTATAATAATATTGTGTGGAGTCACGACCCTAGATCCTTGAGTCTTTTATTTTATTTTCCTTAGTATTTCTTTTGAATCTGTTTTTATTTTATTTTACAAAACCACATTCAACCAACCAAAAGCAATGAATTCCCTCTCCCTATAATTAGATACATGTAAATAAATAGTATCAATAATTAATAACAACAGTAGGAATTAAAACCTCGTGGGATCGATATTTTTATACTACTTGAACGATACGTGCGCTTGCGTTATACGTGTGTGTTTACGCCGGTCAAGTTTTTGGCGCCGTTGCCGGGGACTTATTTTCTTGAGTTATTAATTTTGGAAGCAATCTAATTTACTTGTATCTAATTTTCTTTATTTTTATCTGTAATTTTTTTTTTCTTTTTATTTCAGGTGGTTGAAAAATGGAACTCTACTGGGAGATTGAGAGATTACGAGCTTTACAAGAAGATACACCCCACATCTGGGAGCAACAGTCTGGTTTTCTGAGGCCTGTTGTGCAGCCCAATGACTATCATTGGATGCCAGAACCAAGCACTATTACATTTGCTCATCAGAACGAAATGGGGAGATGTGTAATATGTGATGGTAACCACCCGAGCGATCAATGTATATACCTTTCAGAGTGGCAGATTATTGGAATCATTCAAAGTACGAAGAACCATCATACTTTCCATCTTATCCACCATCCACTTATGATTTTCATCAAGAACCAGAACCATCAGAGGAAGATCAGATGATTGACATGCTCAAAGATTGGTTCAAGAAAGAAACGAGACGAAGAGTTAGATACGATGCTTGAAAAATTCCAAATCAATTCGAAAGTATTCAGAGACAATCAGCATCCATTCAGAATATGACAGATCAAATGAGGAAATCAACAGAGAACCAGAGCTACATACCTCAAGAATCATTTTCAGATAACACTGATGATGAAGCCTTCGAGTACCAATCATTTCACAATGATACCTTAACAGAGAGGATGAGGCTGAGCAGTATCAACGACCAGAGGTATCAGTTCAGGAGCCCAAACCGGCACAGTCTCGATTTGACTTTTATTATTCAGATTGTGACGAGGATGAAGCTGATCTATTTGTACCAACTGCACCAACAGCAGAGGATCAAACTTTCAATCCTCAAAATGAAGATCTTGAAGCATGCTTTACCATGATGTTTGAAGAAGATCTACCTGAGCCAATCATTTCACCCAAATCAGAGGATGAAGACCTAAAATCTGACACATCTTTTCATCCTTAGGCAGATACTTATGGAGCATGCATTTCACAAATAATAGATGAAGAACTTAATACATAAATTTTCAAATACATCTGTGAAGAAAATGTGGAGCAAGAAACAGAGCAAATGGAGGAGCAAATGTCTGACCTTAATAAAGATCCAGAGAATTCAGGAGAAACATCGCTGTTTTGGGGAGTACAAATCAAAAAATATCTCCCAAAAGCTTGACATAATGGAACACCATTCCAAGTCAAGCACTATACGAGACCTCCTGATTTTCTTTCTTTCTTTGCAGGAACCACTGGAACAACAAGGAGCAAAAAGGTGGCACGGGCACTGAATGAGACAAAAATCTTTTTATCATCTTACCGTTGGAAGAGACCCTTCAAAAGCAACGCTCACGGGATTGTCTTTAATTGGACATCCAAAACGACGTTGAAACCTCATTGACATATGGATTTCAGTCACGTCTGGCTGAAGACGTAAAATTTAGCGCTAGCAGGGAGGCAACCCATGCAATTTGTTGTAATTTCTATTTTCATATTTTGTGTATACATGTTGTAGAGTTTTTAATTTTGTGTGTTGTTTTGTAGGGAAAAGGACAAACGGAGCATTTAAGACAGAAGGAATGGTGTTTGGGAATCACAAAGATGAGAACCAATTCATTAGCGATGGCTGAGTAAAGAATGAAATCTTAAGACGCATCCTAATGGATTTATATACCAAACAAGTGGCGTATTGCGTACACATTCCGTTGCCGTAATTATTGCTTTGATTTGTTTTCCTCTTATAATTTTCTTTATTTTCGCCGACAAGATTTATACTCTTTGACTTTTCACGATTTATTTTAACGTTCATCTAATAATTGTCATTTGGCAGATACTAGTGCAATTATTACTCACCCATTTCAGGTTCTATAAAGTCAGCTCTACATTTCTCTCTTCGACACATCCAAATACACATATAAATAAGAGAGAGAAAATGGAAGCAACTTCACAGCAACGAATCAAGAGAATTTGTGTTTTCTGTGGATCCAATTCTGGTAATAAACCAGAATTCATCGAGGCTGCGAAGGAATTGAGGCAAGTCAATAGCGGAACAAAATATGCACCTAGTATATGGCGGTGACAATCTTGGATTGATGGGAAGTATTTCAAAAGCCGTTCAGGATGGTGGCGGTCATGTTTTGGGAATTATTCCAAAACCTTTGCCGAACGAACACTTAATCGAACAAACAAATGGAGATGAACGCATCGTATCTGGAATGCCCGAACAAATTCATGAAATGATCAATACTGCATATGCGTTTATTGCGTTACCAGGAAGGCTTGGGACGTTTGAGAAAATGTTTACTGTAGCATCATGGGCACACTTAAACATTCATCGGAAGCCCATTGGGTTACTTAACATTGAGCATTTCTTCGATTTTCTGTTTGTATTTCTTGCGGAAGCCAAAAGACATGAGTTCGTCACAAAATCAATACATGATATCTTCCAGACTGCGACAAAGGCCGAAGAATTAATTGACCAATCATAGCCTTTGACCAAAAATCGACCCCATTCTTCCAAGTTGAACTGGTCAAAGCGATCGTGGTAAGAAGCGTAAATTGGACATAAATCTTAATCGGTAATTTTTTTTGGTGAATTTCAGCTAACCAGGTATGATCTTCTAAACTCTTCTTCTATTATTTAAGACATTGGGGACAATGTCTCATTTAGGTTTGGGGGAGGGGAATAATTAATTCGTATCTTGTTTTTCTTATGTTGTTTTTAGTCCAAAATTTTTTGAAAAATACAAAAAAATTGAAAATTTTTCAAAAATTACAAAAATATTTTGCGTTTTTGTGTTTTGACTAAAAATGTGAAATTGGTGAGAGATAGCTGAGTAAGGAGTTCCCACTCCTGATACGTATCTCAAACCATTTATTTCGGAACAAGTTAATTTTTGTTTATTTCATTTTAAATTTTTTAATTTGTAAATTCTCCTTAACACTTACTAAAATGGACCTTCATATGCTCAGTTGGCAGGTATTATCAACATGCATAGTAATATACGGACATGAGCTGTAATTGAAAAGTTTGTAATATTCAGTGCTCTAGTTTAATTGGAGGAAGCATCTTAAAAAGCAAAGGAGTAAAAAAAAAAAAAAAAAAAACTGAGATCCGAGTTATTAAGTCTGTAAGGGTGTTTTAACACCTAGTGCCCTAAAACCAACTGGTTTGGGAGTCACTGGCCCAAAGCTCGTTACATGGATCGAAGATGTTGTAAAAATATATATATCTGAAGTCTGAGTAATTAAGTCCGTAGGGGTGTCTTAACACCTGGTGCCCTAAAGCCAACTGGTTTGGGAGCCACCGACCCAACACTCGTTACATAGATGAAAGATATTGTATATAAATAAAAATAGTGAAAAATCAAAGAAAAAATCAGAAAAATCAGAAAAATTATTCCATTGCTACAAAAAGGTGTGAAATCTGATAGAACTTTAGGACAAAAATATTACTCTCTTATCAACTGCACTTATGACTGTTGTGGGAAAAAATGAGTTGATTAATATTTTGTTGGCTGTGTATATGGAGAATGGTAAATATAATCGGAGAATTTACTTATTCGTTAATTTAGAAAGAAACAAAACAACTAATAACTTGGAGTAGAAATTTCACCTGATTAGTCACTAATTTCTTTATTCTTTTTCAGCTTGTCTTTTTGCTTTTGTGTGCATTAGTTTTACTACCTTTTTACTTTTGTAAAATGTTTGTGGGTATCATTGCTGTAAACCCTCACGAGACTACAACTCGTCCACTAGGGACACCTAAGGGTTTAAAGGCTTGTTGCATACGCTAAATGTAACCGTGATCCCTACGAAAGTGGCTTAGTTAAATTTTATTATGTTATTTTATTTTGTGTTTTGCTCGAGGACTAGCAAAATGTTAGGTTTGGGGGTGTGATGGGTGGTAAATCTATCACTATTTCCCACTCATTTAACCTAATATTTTGTATATTTTCTTTAGTTTTGTGAACGTTTTGATGTGTTTTTGTGTTATTTTGCAGATAAATAAAGTTGGGAAAGCATTGGAAGCAATTTGACAAAAGGGTAATTCGGTAATTTGGCCGCATCGCGACGCCAGGACCATACGATTCGCGACGCCTAACATGCGCCGGACATGCTAACGTGTGCCGAGGTACACGTGTCAGAATCTGAGAAATTGGACTTGCTAACGTGCGCCGACCTTGCTAACGTGCGCCGACCTTGCCACGGTCATCATCACAGAAGATCAGCTAAAATGCGCCGTCTGCCACGTATCGAAATCTCATTGGACCAAATTAAGTGCGTGCCACATGTCGAGTTGTCATTGAACCGAATCACCGGTGAATCACATGCTGCCACGTGTTAATCTCTCATTGGACCAATCCTAAACGCGTGCCACATGTCAGATGATCATTAGGCCGAAAGCTCAGCCAATCACCGTGTGCCACATGTCGTCTTCTCATTGCACCACCTTTACCGCATGACACGTGTCATCACCAGATTCTGCCGACAATGCGCGTGGTCAAAAGCCGCATTGACTGAAAACGCGTGCGGGCATCGCGATGCCAAGCACTTCAGCGTCGTAACGGCAGAAGCCGAAACTGTCTATAAATTCAGCTTCTCTTCACTTCATTTGGTGTGCTTTCCTTGGGATTTTTTCCTGGTTTCATAGGAAGCATCTAGTTTTGTAATAATAAAATTATGTATTTTTATTTTTAGTATTTATTACTGCTTTTATTTATTTACTTTATGTTTTGTAGTTAATTTACCGCTGGGGTAAAAGGTGAAACCTTTAATATAATTATTTAGGTAAATCTCACTTAATTATAATATTTAAATTATAATTTAACCGGATTAATTAATGTCAGACTTTATTACCGCCTATATGGCTGGTTTAAATATAAATTACCTTACCGCCTATATGGCTGGTTTAATTGGACTAAATGGATTACCGCCTAAATGGCTGGTTTTAAATGTTTAATATTATTAATTCCTGAGAAAGCAGAATATAAAATAATTTATATATTATAATAAGTGAGATTCCTAGATAAGAAATATTAATTGTGGATCCTCTAACCCCCAGCATTTTATTTTATTCTAGGGAAGTGATGAAACACAATATCCACACTTAATAATTGATTTTCTTTTTATAGGTAATTCTTTAGTTTGTTTATTGAGTCTTAAGCTAATGTTTCTTGTTGTCTGATCACCAATAAGATTGATATGATAAACTTAAAATGAACTAGACATAGGGATTTTAGGTTTCAGCCTTAGATTCAATAGCTCACGATCTTCCTTGAGGATAGATAACCCTATAATAGATTTCCTTACAGGATAGGAATATACCTGTTGGGCATGGGTAGCCATAATTGGAACTTAATCTTAATGAATCCAGGTAATTTGGTTGACATAGGAATATGGTTCAATTGGGTTATACTGGGTATTTGCGTCTGACCATCGAAAGAGGCTTTCGCATATCATCGTGTTCCAGGTTAGCAAATTAATTTATTACACATAAATAAAAGAATTAATTCATCTTTATAATAATCTTGTGTGGAGTCACGACTCTAGATCCTTGAGTCTTTTATTTTATTTTCCTTAGTATTTTCTTTTGAGTCTGTTTTTATTTTATTTTGCAAAACCACATTCAACCAACCAAAAGCAATCATTTCCCTCTCTCTATAATTAGATACCTGCAAATAAATAGTATCAATAATTAATAACAACAGTAGGAATTAAGTCATCGTGGGATCGATATTTTTATACTACTTGAATGATACGTGCGCTTGCGTTATACGTGTGTGTTTACGCCTGTCAGTACGACACTCCGGGTATGGAGACATCAGATCAGTTCTGCCAGGTACGGCACTCCGGGTATGGAGAAATCAGATCAGTCTTGCCAGGTACGGCACTCCGGGTATGGAGACATAAAATCAGTTTTGCCAGGTACGGCACTGCGTGTATGGAGACATCAGATCAGTTTTGCCAGGTACGGCACTCCGGGTATGGAGATATTTCAGCGACACCTTGGGTATGAGGTTTAGCTTGCCAGGTACGGCACTCCAGGTATGGAGATATTTAAGTGACACCTCCGGTATGGGGTTTAACATGCCGGGTATGGCGCTCCAGGAATAGAGATATTACTGCGACACTCTGGGTATGGAGACGCAACCGCGACACCTCAGGTATGGGGTTTAGCATACTGGGTATGGCACTCCGGGTATGGAGATATTACTACAACACTCTGGGTATGGAGACGTGACTGCGACGCCTCGGGTATGGGGTTTAGCATGCCGGGTATGGCACTCCGGGTATGGAGATATTACTGCGACACTCTGGGTATGGAGATGTAATCGCGACACCTCGGGTATGGGGTTTAGCACACCGGGTATGGCACTTCGGGTATGGAGACGCTACAGCGACACCTCGGGTATGGGGTTTAGCACGCCAGGTATGGCACCACCAGATCAACTCAATTCAAAGCAACGGGCAAGTCAGGCGGCAGCTGGCGAGCCAGGGAAGTAAAAATGCATTACATAAACCTTGGTATGGCACAACCACATCATCATCAGTTTCAGTCTTGGGTCCATTTTGTCAGCAGTATTGGGATGCGTCCCAAGGTCGAGGCCCTCGTTGTCGGTTGCAGTTTTGGGATGCGTCCCAGGGTCAAAGCCCACTCCATCATTAGTTTTTGGGATGCGTCCCAGGGTCGAGGCCCATATTGTCAGCGGTATTGGGATACGTCCCCGGGTCGAGGCCCCCGTTGTCGGTTGCAGTTATTGGGATGCGTCCCAGGGTCGAGGCCCACTGCATCATTAGTTTTTGGGATGCATCCCAAGGTCGAGGCCCATTTTGTCTGCGATATTGAGATGTGTCCCAGGGTCGAGGCCCCCGTTGTCGGTTGCAATTATTGGGATGCGTCCCAGGGTCGAGGCCCACTGCATCATTAGTTTTTGGGATGCGTCCCAAGGTCGAGGCCCACATTGTCAGTGGTATTGGGATGCGTCCCAAGGTCGAGGCCCCCGTTGTCGCTTGCAGTTATTGGGATGCGTCCCAGGTTTGAGGCCCATTGCATCATTAGTTTTTGGGATGCATCCCAGGGTCGAGGCCCATTTTGTCAGCGGTATTGGGATGCGTCCCAGGGTCAAGGCCCCCGTTGTCGGTTGTAGTTATTGAGATGTGTCCCAGGGTCGAGGCCCAATGCATCATTAGTTTTTGGGATACGTACCAAGGTCGAGGCCCACATTGTCAGCGGTATTGGGATGCATCCCAAGGTCGAGCCCCCCGTTGTCGGTTGCAGTTATTAGGTTGCGTCCCAGGTTTGAGGCCCATTGCATCATTAGTTTTTGGTATGCATCCCAGAGTCGAGACCCATTTTGTCAGCGGTATTGGGATGCGTCCCAAGGTCGAGGCCCCCGTTGTCGGTTGCAGTTATTGAGATGCGTCCCAGGGTCGAGGCCCACTGCATCATTAGTTTTTGGGATGTGTCCCAAGGTCGATGCCCACATTGTCAGCGGTATTGGGATGCGTCCCAGGGTCGAGGCCCCCATTTTCGGTTGCAGTTATTGGGATGCGTCCCAGGATCGAGGTCCACTGCATCATCAACTCAGTTCGAAGCAGCAGGCAAGTCACAGGTGGCAGCTGGCGAGCCAGGTAAGTAAAAATACATTGCATAATTTTGATAGGATTGTCATTGTCACACACTACACAAGTCCCATCAAAATGGGGGCGACTGTAGGCACTGCATTTTTTACATAAGATCCGATGATGAGCTCGTATGGAGACACTACCTTTTAAGTCACGGGAGTAGCAGGAAACGTATGCCGGAAGGGAAAATTCTGAAATTAATAGCTCGTCAATTTTTAACTCGTTGGTTGTCCGCGGATTCGCTCAGTCAATTCTTGTTTTAAAAATTAAAAATCTTGGCCCAGAACCCACGCACCACCAAAAGCCCATATGTACCCATCCAAAACCCTAACCCTAGCTCACCACTATATAAGGACCCCTAAACTAAACTTTTTTTTGTTTCAGCCAATGAAACTCACGACCAAGAACAAACAAAAAAGACGGAAATCCTAATGCCTTCCTGGGCGCACAGCTCTCTCTTACCCTAGACACAACAGAAAACCTGAGAGGGTCATCTTCAGTGAGCGAATAATAAGAAAACCAAACATGGCTCTCCACTCTCTCTCAACACGGCAACAATCCCTACCAAAACACTCATCACCGACACGGTAAAAAAATCAAAGAAAGAATAACCCTAATTTCCCTAACGCATAGACAAAGCCATCCCCCTCTCGAGTTCTCAAAGTACAAGCTCCACGCCATCTTGTTCTCATGTCTCTCAACATTGGACCATCTTGTTCTCAACACTGATCGTCTCTTTAACTCTCTCAAATTCCCAGTCACAGATTCATCAGTCTCTCAGTGAAGTCGTGAACAATCTCTCATCAAGTGAGCTCTTCGTTTCTCCTCTCAATTTCATTGCTAATAAATTCATTGGTAATTTAGTTTGTTTTAGCTTTTGGGTATTCTTTGTTTTGCACTGATCAATTGGGTTTTGATTTGAGATCCCACATTGTGCTGTTGATTTGAGTTGTTATTGCCTAAACCATTCCTAAGCCATCTCCCTCATTGTTTTACGATCTCTGTTCAATGGTTGAACTCCCCTAAGATTTCCAATCTTTGCTCTATGCTGGATTTCCATCCAATCAAAGTCTCAACACAATGAAACAACTCAAGATCAAATCTAGGTCATCTAAGAGTGGGTCAACAACTCTAGATTAGCAACATGGTTTCCAAAACCTTAAAAGAAAACTTATAACTACAATAGTCACAACCTTCCTTCATCATACATGCTCAACACTTCCATCAAAACTTCCATCAACAAAAACACAAGGAATAAAGAAAGAAATAACCTAAGAACATCATATGTAAAGCCTAGATCCTAAGGAACATTTTCCTTTCTAATAGCAAGTTGGAAAAACTCACTAAAATCCAACCATAACACCTTTGTATGATCACTTGATGGTGCTAGCCAAAGATGTGTATTAAAGTTCTAAACTTATACACTTTCTTCACAAAGTTCTTAAGAAAATGGAAGAAAAATGGAGAGCCAAAACTGCAGTGAAGTTTCGGTCATGAGAGGGAGAGAGTGTTATGATTTTTGTTACAAAAATCAATTTATATTTATGCCATAATATTTATTAAATTAATAATAAACTTATGACACAAATCATGCAATGGCTTAGAGTGTCAAACACTCAATTTCCATGCAATACCATAGAGTGTATTGTACACTATCACCATGCAATGTATTAACAATTAAATAATGCATATAATGACATGTGTCATGTGGGCCCCACACGTTTCCAAATGAAAGTGGGCCCACGTGTACTCACGCGTTCGGGTTCGATATTTCCGAAATACCGAACTTTCGTCGCGAGTTAATTAAATCGAATTTAAATAAATAATTGCGCCTAGCGAAATTATTATTTACGTCGCTAACGAATTAATTCTAAATTAACTCGTTTGCCCGATTAAAATCTAATTTTAATTTCGCGTCGAAATCGAATTTCGATTATTATATCGAATATAATAATTTTGACGATTAATTCTAAATTAATCTTCTTCTCTTTTGAATAGTACTTTATCCAAGATAAAGTCTCTCCGCAATTAATCCAAGATTAATTGAGTTCGAATCATACGTCATTGGTGAATCTCGGGAAGCGACCCAAGAGACCTCTAGATATGTTGGCAGTAAATCCGGTTGTCGAACTATCCGAACACGTACGTACCAAGTACTACGTTTTTACCGATTTACAAGACAAGGTTAGCCTCTAGCAAAATGCCATGTCTACCCAATTCTCTAGAAATATTCTTACTGGAAATAAGATCTTATAGGCGTAGTATACCGTAGTATAGTGTATACTGATCCGGTATCGGATGATCACATGTAAGGCCTGGGGCTGGAGATGTGTCTGCCCCGTACGATACATATATCGGACATCAAGCAACTAGTCTCTTTGAATCGGATAATCCTGACCTTGTCATATTATCCCGATGGTTGCAACCATTATAGAGTACTAGTTCTGTATCCTGCGCGATCATCATCTCCATATGTCTGAAGTGATACTTTCGTCTTGACATCACACCCAATACACTACGATTCCCGATAAACCTAGAAGAGGTGTACACAGAACCTGTTAAAGCCCTGGACGACCAAAACTAAAGTCTACCGATTGTCGCAAGTACTAGCGATGCAAGTCTCAGGTTAAGACCATATGCACCTACCCTGAAGCGGACTCCCTGTTGAGTCTTTCTAAGGTCCCATGATCAAACAAGACATGAAATAATGCGTGAATACACCAACGAAGATAGCGGAATACTTACATTGGTTGGTAGAGTCGATTTGAAGACAAATGAACCCAAAAAACGCACTGCCATGTAAGCTTACTGCATGCAGTCCACTGCCTCCAAAAACAGAATTTTGAGATGAGAAACGCAGCTCCTAGCTTCGTTGGATGGATCCCGGCTCATGGTCGAACCTCCCTACCACCTTCGCAAGACTTGTAAGTGTGCTAGCACTTGAATTTTCACCATGAAAATCCACTCTTGCTTCCCTATTGTTCACGCCCAAACTGGTTCAAAACCAGTGAAGAACAGCCACTGTTTTGGCGTGAGAGAGATGAGAGAGTAATTGAATTTTGTTACAAAAATCAATTATATTTATGCCATAATATTTATTAAATTAATAATAAACTTATGACACAAATCATGCAATGGCTTAGAGTGTCAAACACTCAATTTTCATGCAAAACCATTGAGTGCATGTACACTATCTCCATGCAATGCATTAGAATTAAATAATGCATAATATGACATGTGTCATGTGGGCCCCACACGTTTCCAAATGAAAGTGGGCCCACGTGCACTCACGCGTTCGGGTTCGATATTTCCGAAATACCGAACTTACGTCGCGACGTTAATTAAATCGAATTTAAATAAATAATTGCGCCTAGCGAAATTATTATTTACGTCGCTAACGAATTAATTCTAAATTAACTCGTTTGCCCGAATTAAAATCTAATTTTAATTCCGCGTCGAAATCTAATTTCGTTTAATATATCGAATATATTAATTTACCGATTAATTCCAAATTAATCGTTATCTCTCTCTAGACGATATTTTATCCTAGATAAAATATCTCCGTTATTAATCCTAGATTAATTTTCTCTCTCTTCTATATAATCCCAGATTATTCAAGAGTGCGAGTTGTGCGTCATCGGTGGATTATCGGAAGCGACCCATGAGATCTCCGGATAAGTTGACAGTAAATACGGTCGTCGGAGTATCTGAATCACGTACGTACCAAGTACTACGTTCTACCGATTTACGAGACAAGGTCAACTCCTAGCAAAGCACCAAGTCATCCCAATTCTCCGGACATATCCTTTTAAGAATATTTAAGATCTTCATCAAGCGTAGTATACTAATGTATTGTGCATATCGGCCCAGTATCGGATAGTCACGTGCTAGGGCTGGGGCTGGATAAGTGTCTGCCCCGTCCGAAACACATATCGGATGTCTGGTAACTAGTCTCTATAATCGGATATTCATGACCTGGTCATAATATCACGATTGGATGCGCATCTCTTAAGAGCACTAATACCGTATCCTGCGTGACATCATCTCCACTATGACTGGAGTGATACTTCCGTCTTGACATCACATCCAATACACTACGATTCTCAATATACCCGGCATTGGCGTACACAGAACCGGTTAGAGTCCTAGACGACCTCAACTAAAGTATATCGATTGTCGTAAGCATTAGCGATGTAAGTCTCAGGTTAAGACTATACACACCTACCTTGATTTCGGCCTCCCATAGACACATATTCATAATACCAATGGGATTCCGAGGGGTCTATCCAGAGCGAAGCTGTTTCCCGTACCATCGGTGAAACACGACCTCCTATCGCACTTGCATAAGCATCCAATACTTATCTATATGAGAACTATGCCGTTGTGCCCTCACAACGCACACAAGTGCAATACTAGCCTATTCCGCATTATCGATGTCCAGTCTCGATAATACTCCGGCTAAGGATATTTAATGATTAATCCTTCGGGGACTGATACTGTCTCATATCATTCTCAGTCCAGGAACTAATCATAGGGACCTCTCTTCATTTATATATCTAAGGTGATCTAATCACAAATGATGAGAGTGCAATTTCCTTGTCAAATAGTTAATTTGCTACAACAACACAATGATCTGTGCAAATAGTGACGCTATGGGTCATTTTGTCCAACAATCTCCCACTTGGCACATAGCCAGTCACTCGAGTGTCTAACACCCGAACTATGTACGGTTCGCTCAAATTGCTGAGGAAAGGTTTTCGTCAGCGGATTTGTATGATTATCGTCTGACGCGATTTTAACGATCATCACATCGCCACGATGTATGATCCGAACGAATCAGATGAATATAGAAGTATATATCTGGATCGTCGATGAGACCTTTAATTCTTTAGCCTTGTGCTGACGCCTAGCTCAGCTGCTAACAGAACTATATCTAATCTAATTAGATTTATTATCGACCCAAATGGCTTCTATTGCTGCCTCAGCTGCAGCAATAATCCGCATTTGTTGTTTATTCGGCAACAGTTATCTTGCTCGGAAGATTTCCAGCTCACTGTCCCGTTATTCAAACTTTATAGTACCGCAATATTTAATTGTTTGGAAACTTGTAGCAGTGATCCCAGTCACTTCAAGTTCTCCTTCTCCATAGTTTAAGACAACATCTTTAGTTCTCTCAGATACTAACAGATGTTCTTAATGTTCAATCCAGTGACTATCACTTGGATTGACCCAATTGTGACTCCATATGCTCGAACCGTATGAGACACCAATACAAGTACATTTTAAATATACAATTTCCCAGAGAGTGTTAACAACTCCAAATCTATCCCAGTAGATCTTTATTCCCTGAATAAAGGTTGTTACTCCCCAGAATTCTACGGAGAATTTCTATTGAAAGAATATCTATGGAAGCCAAGCTTTCACCAATTGCTTTATTGGGAATTTCATTGTCAGTGCCCTCTCCCACTAACCTCCTTATATACACAAGAATTATTTCGTTTTGAGTCAAATCATAAATCATTATGATTATTTCAAAACGACAGTTCCAAGAACCTTATGCTTGCATTAATCCAAACATGGATTGAATAACCCGCAAACCTCGTTTGTTGGTTATACCAAAATCGTCAGGATGTTGTAAACATCCTCCAAAAGGTTTCATTTTCAGGAAAGCGATTTTGATCTGCATCTGACACATTTCATAAATGAAATATATAGTATTAACAAGCATCATCAAAATGGATTACTATGGCAACAGATAAAAGGTTGAACCGTTATTAACACAATGTTGATAACGATACTTTTCAGTCACAAGCCTAGCTTTGTACGTTGGTTTGTTACCATCCATGTATGTCTTCCTTGAAGACGATTACAGTACCATTAGGCACAATGCCTTGTGGTACAACAACTAGTATCCAAAATAGTTGTTATACATGGAATCCACTTCGGATCATGGCACTTTGCCATAATAGGAAGTCGATACCTCGTATCACTTCCTCAAAACGTAGTCAGTGGATATACCTTCATAAGATTGACATCCTTATGAGGTTTGATCAGAAACCCATACCCTAGGTTGTTTTCTGACTCTATCCGATCTACTCAGTTCTTGTGTATTTGAAGATTAATGGTATAGATTCATCATAGATGAACTATTTGTGTTCCATTAAGGACTTCGTGCCTTGAACAGTATTACTCCGATTTACATCGAGTATCACTATCCTCCCACTGACCACTGCATATCGATATTCCTCTCAGGAAAAAACCACATGGTGAGCAACAATCACATTGTTCTCATGTGAGATTTATAAGTACTATACTTAAGGTTTTCCTTAGGATAACTTATATTGGCACTTATCCAATTTGGGTCTTTAGTTTGGTATCATCCCAAACGTTATGCATGGCATACAACAAATTATTAGGAATGAGAAACCCTGTCTTTCCTGTTCATATCCTATATGATATCTATCAAACAGATTTATATGGAACCATTCTAAATAAGTTTTGCACTGTAGATACATATCCGTTGAAGGAAATGGTAGCTCAAAGCGACTCGTGATAAACCTTATCATGTCCAAAAAAATTCGGTTTTTAGTTTTGGACACACCGTCTAACTGACGTGTCTCGGGAGGAGTCCTCATATGGAAAGAATACCGTACTCTTTCATGTACATATGAAACTTACTGCTTAAGTATTTTCCAATACGGTCTTACCGTGACGGCATAATACATAGTCGATCTGTTAATCTACTTCGTGTCGAAACCCTAATAGTTTTCGATCTGTGTTCTTCAAAAGAAACACATAACCATAACGTGATGTTACATCCGTTAAGGTCACGAAATATTCATGTCCACATCTAGCTAGCTAGATATGGGGCCCACTAACTTCACCATGAATAGGGTAACCGATCGGTGGCCCTTATACATTACCAAGTAAATAGTATTTTAGGTACTTTACCTAATAAACTAAGA
>SKCR01025978.1:0-19568 GCA_019454045.1 Zanthoxylum bungeanum | reverse complement strand
CAATTCCAAATTTGGGGATTTTCATATATGTTGTGTATTTGGATGTTTATATGATGCATATAAAGTTTCATGTTCATTGTATTACATCTTGATGTGTTTTGATGCATGAAATGACAAAGTGCACAAAATGGCACCAAATGGATGCATTCGGCCAAGAATTAAGAAAATGGGATTTTGGTGCTTTTGGTGTTTTGATGTTTTGAACATGCTAAGTTCATCTTAGAAATGATTTAGAATCATTCAAATTGATTAGATCAATTTCGGACTAAAATGGACAAAATACCAATATAAGGGCAATTTGGTAAATTCACTTAAATATGATTTATTTGAATTTTTATTTCATAATTTGATTATTGGATAATTAAATAAATATGTTTATTTAATTAATCCGAGAAAAAGTTTTGAAATCGGAAGATACGATCTTCCGCCGCTTCCGCTGCGTTACCGGATTCAGCCCCTAAAAACCCCTACACACTATGCAACTTCATAAGTCAGTACTTCATAAGTTGCATCTAATTCCACTGAAAAAGTAGAATCCTATGTGACACTTTCACTGCATCTTTTCTGACTCTTTATGAAGTAGTTTCTCTAACGTCATAATTAGTCTAAGAACTAATATGACCTTAATTGTTGCAGACTGTATGCTCCATGAATTAGAAACCCGTTCTTAGTATCTCAAAGATCACAAAGACCATGTTTCAAGATCCATCCTATGGTCTATATGATATCAAAATAACAGGTAACAATTACGATTAAATCGATATCTATAATCGTACATAATAAAGTATTTATTATGTCATCATCAAATGATATATAAGATTGATTAGACATTCTAATCAATATTTCTTTCGAAAAAGAAATCATAATTTTACGAAAGATGAATACTATATTTAAGACACACATTAACTGTCAAACAGTTATACTAACTGTCATATAGATAGTCTTGTTGTGTCCTTTATTAGATCATATCTAATGCACGAATAATATGAGTATCTCACAAGTCTCTTAGTTTTATATCTTATATAAAACTTTATATCGAATATAATAGAGACTACTCTCACTGCTTTCACGGAGTAAAGAAGACTTAGGTAAACATTTTACCTCACAAACATCTCATTAATTACCATAATAATGATAATATATAACACTAGAAAGAAATTTGTACGCTCCCACTAACCCTTTTATCATATATGTATTCTCTATTCTTTATACTTTGATAAAATCAGACTATCAAAATTAGAGAACACAGATTTCCGGAAGGCTCACCCGAGTCTACAATAGGCTCTATAAGCAAGTATTCCAAACTGCAATCTCAGCAGAACACAAACTCTAGGGCCATTCCAGAATGTACTCTTCAAACAAAGAAATCACAACTGATTTCTTATCCAAATAAGTCATTCAAAAAACGTCAATTTGTATTCTTTAGCTAAAATACACAATTTAATATCAATATTAACCAACATATCTTAAATTGTTCAATTAGTGCGACTAGAGACAAGTTTTCTCAGAATCTACAATAGAATGATGAGTATAACATTTCTCACTGTTATACTATAAAGGTCAAACCTTTAATTAGCTCACATTGCTTTTGCCGCGCAAACCATTAGCACATTTTATGAACTATTCATAACGAAAGCTTAATCAAGTTCAAAACTTGATCGTAGTAAGCTATGAATAATCTTAGATCTATGGTTCAATTGTAATTTCCGAAATCGATATCAAATATTGCTCCCACTATAAGTTATAGGATAATTTTCTTCGATAAGAAAACAATAGAACCATTAAGTATCAAATACTCGTAAATGATTCTAACATCCTATTGGACTTATACGGAAGATGTTTAAGGGTCGTTTCATCTTATTAATTAAGCAGTTCCAATTATAGTTTATCATTCTCACATTTGACTTCAATAAGTCAAGTCTTTTCTACAATGGTTAACATTTGATGTTACACACCAAATAAACAAATAATTTTATTACTTAGGATTGTAGGAAAGACATTCTATCAAATAGAATACAATATTCTATAAAATAGAACAAATGATAAAATTTTACTTGTACCTCCAAGGTGCAAGACCTTTCAATTATATAACCATTATACAAAAGAAAGATTCAAATCTCAAACTTTTCAAAATTCAAATTTTCTACCTATACATATCATATACGTAACTGTAGAAACTAATGGAACATTAATTAAAAAGATGAATTGGTGTTACTGGAGCATATCCCCAAGAGTATTGAAACTAATTCGGCAACACTCAATATCAAAACGAATCAAATCATATAAGATTCAATTACTCCCACTTACCAATTCCATCAAGATGGAATCATGGAAGAATTATATTGAGTAAGAATCATATTCACTGAATAATCTTAGAACTAATTTCCATAAATTCATACATTTGATCATATCAAAGATCTTTAAACAATTTAAAGACATGTGTTCCATTTGAGTTTCATCACAACAGATTGAAAGTTCTTGAATCTTTCAAGACGTTCAATATGTGTTCTTTCAAAAACACGTAACTAAGTTATGATAATTCATCAACTAAGTTACGAAGTAAAGAAAACTACCTTAAGCAATTATTATTTATTAAACTACATACATCTAATGTATTAGTTAAATAAATCTTATACTCCAATGACAATCATTGGTTAAATGAGATTTAATCACATTCCTGAATACAATATTCATTAAATGGATAAGGATATGTGGTGTGATCTCATATCAGACCATCCTTTACCATACGGAATAAGCATCTAATGCTTAAGTGATTAAATCTCATAAGCATTGTTCTAAATTATTTATTTAACCGAATATTTTCTTAATGTCTATCTTTTCATTAATGACACTACTAGTCGTCTTAAAATATGTAATAACTGTTTATACAGAACAAGTAATTATCCAATAGTCCCTAGTTTTGATATCAAATATCAAAACAGTTATTAAACAGTATTTTAAATAACTAGACGAGAGATGATCCAGTATCCAATACTTATAGTTGTCGTATTGTGAGAATCGATATTTTCTTTACACAACTATACGCATCTCCTTTCTATAGCTTTGTAATTTTCTTTCAATTATTTACAACAATTATAAATAATTGATTAGCAAACTATGCCAGACACATTACCTCTAAAGGTAACTAAAGCTAAGAAACATCATTATCAGATAAAAAAAAAAATACTTAATGAGGTTTTCTTAATGCCAGTCAAGAATCTCGAGACATGAACTTATTCGTGTCAATTCTTACTGCACAAGAAACTATCCTCTCTACAGAATAATATCCTAAAACATATATCTATCTAGATTATCTATCATGACTTAGTAACTAACTCACTAACCATCGATCCTAAGATGTAGAATTTAACCCTCAGGTTATCATCCTTCTATTTTTGAAATGTCTGTCGTTTTTTGAGAGTTGAATCATGATCAATTTCATTGGGCAATGAATTGAGCATCACATAGCTCAATCTCTATAACTCCAAGACAATGCAGATGTTCATTTGTGCTAATGGATTTACGGCAGCCATCTATAAAACAATAATAAACAATATTTTCATATTTTCATATATATAAAACACTAATATGATATGGATTTTAAATCAATTAGTGCTCTCCCACTACTTTACATAATTTCATAATATCCATAAATGGAAAAATAGAAAACAAAATTTCATAGCGAGAAGTGGATCCCATGACATTTACTCCAGTCTCACAATAATGACGATACTAGCCTTCATAAATTCATTAGGTAGACATTATCAGTCAATCACATCTATGTGACTCCTAAATTTGGTCCTGAATAGTTTCTTATCACAATAATGACGGTATTGGATTAAGATGTATTCTAGGTGTATCCTTGTCAATATGCCATAATAAGCTTCATAAATACACCCTCACAAAAGTTGATGGTATTGGGTGTTTACGTCAACTCATCACACTACATCAAATATTTTACCGAAGCTATCTAAGTTCCAACCACTTATGTCCTCACAATAATGACGGTATTAGACATAAGTAACAAGAATTTATTCATCTATATATTGACAAGACGAACCATCCAATAATGCTCCAACATTATTAATATTATCACTTAAAGAACACTCGCATAATCATGAGAGATTTATGACATCAAGTCATTAAATAACATGCTTAGGTCAAACCAAAAAAATAATTAACTTAAAACATGCAATGCATATCAAATATGACATATGCATAATTAAATTAAAATATAAAGGCATAGATTCAAATTCATGTCAAACACGTAAAAACATGATTTTTCTATTTAAAATTAGTTTTGTGGCTAAGATCTGCTCTGATACTATTTTGTTGGGCAAATTCGGAACCCTAAGAACATCAAAATCATCATTAACACATATTATAGAACTAAATCATGTTTTTCAAAATAAAAAATAGAGCCTTTCAAAATACATATATGTATACGCTTAAATCTAAAATATAATCAAAATAAGAATCCCACAAAGAAGCAACCCACGACCAATCTAGGTCACTTAAATGTGGTCAATTGATTATAAAATGGTAGTAATAACTCCAAGCTTTCATCTAGAGTTCTTAACTCCAATTTTACGTTTTATGTCCAAAATATACAAATTGACTAATCACAAGCATATTGTGTTTATACTTCCAAATCATCTAAACACAAATCTCTAGCCATGTTTCAATCTTTTAAGCTATGTTATTATGCACAAAAATACATAATACATCAAAATTTATTTCATTAATGATCACAAATCATTAATAAAAATATAGCTTATTAGAGAACATCAAAACCTACATAGCAATATTGGATGAAAGATTAAATATTCTAAGTTAACAATATAGAGAACTTCCAAATCTTCTCTCACACTTGTTTTCTCTTGGTTGAAAATTAATCAATAGAATTTCTCAAGCTTAGCTTTCATAATCAAGCTTTGAATTATTAATTAATAATAATTTTAATCAATTTTTAATTGGGCTTAATCCAATTTGTCTAAATATGCATATTATGTGTAACTAATCAACTTTGTTTAACCACTTAAATCAAGCCAAAGTCTAACCACTTGATGAATCCAATTAAATCAAGCCAAAGTCTAACCACTTGATTAATCCAACTAAATCAAGCCAAATATAACTATTAATGTATATTTTATAATTACCAAAATATCCTCCAATTGTAGAGATATTTATGAAATTATAATAAAGCCCTTGTATGATTATAAATTTGGATTAATCCAATTAATCTCAATTGGTCTAGTAAATAATTAATTTTATTCAATGATACTTAACTACTTTGATTGATAACTATCAAATATTATTTATTATCAAACATAATCGACTACTCGAGTGCTCAACGAGTACACTTCATATTGTGGGATTCTTTAAGTCCAGATACGTTCTTCATATAAGCCTAGTTCATATATACGTAATTCGGCCACCTCCGAAATTTCGAAGAACACGAACGACATGTCTGAACTATACAAGTTGAGTTCATCACATATGTTTAACAATCCGTCCATCGTAGGATATCTGAGTTGTGCTTAGGAAACATAGATTACACCGTCAAGTTTCCAAGGCACACATCTCATATTGTCGACATGTCCACGATTTTTTACAACTAATCATAACATTATTTCTTATATATATGTGATCAACCTAAGTGATCGGTTTAACCAAAGTCTTAAGAATCATGACCCATTGATATGGATACCTTAACCCTTTATGGTAAACATACGTGAAAGGGTTATTCAAGGGGTGAATCCGGTAACGCAGCGGAAGCGGTGAAAATCCGATTTTCAGATTTCAAAAATTTTTCTCGGATTAATTAAATAAACTTATTTATTTAATATTCCAATAATCAAATTATGAAAATAAAATTTCAAATGAATCATATTCAAGTGAAATTACCAAATTACCCTTATATGGTATTTTGTCCATTTTAGTCCGAAATTGATCCAATCAATTTTGAATGATTCTAAATCATTTCTAAGATGAACTTAGCATGTTCAAAACATCAAAACACCAAAAGCAACCAAAAATCCAAAAATTAAATTCTTGGCCGAGAGTTACAAATTAGGGGGCATTTGTGCCTTTTGTGATTTCATGCATCAAAAAACAATCAAGATGTAATCCAATATACATGAAACTTTATATGCATCATATACACACAAAAATACACAACATATCTCAAAACCCCCAAATTTGGAATTAGTCATGAACCCTAATTTTTCAATTTCCAAATTGGGCAAATTAGGCCATTTACATTAAATCAAATGTTTCAATCATCAATCTTTCATCCAATTCAAGTCTCAACACAATGAAACAACTTAAGATCAAATCTAGGTCATTTAAGAGTGGGTCAACAACTCTAGAATAGCAACATGGTTTCATAAACCTTGAAAGAATGTTTACAACTACACTAGTTACAAACTTCCATCATCATACATGCTTTACAATTTCACCAAAGCTTCCATCAACAAAAACCACAAAGAAAAGAAAGAAATAACCTAAAGATATCATATATTGAAGCCTAGATCCTAAGGAACAATTTCCTTACTAATAGTAAGTGGAAAAAACTTACTAAAATCAAGCTTCCTTTGGATTTTCTTTCTTTCTCAAGCTTTCTTTAAGTTCCTTCAATGGTGTTTTGCTTTTGTGAAATGTGTATTAGGTTTTGTGAAAATGAAAAATAAATGAAAACAATTTATACTTGTTAAAATTTGGCCTTGGCCGAAAATGCATTAACCAAATTCAACAAATGTAAATTTCAATTTCATTTAAACTTTATCACTTTATCAACTTGCATAAATATCTAATAACCTTTTAATGACATTTATTTAAAGTCAACAATTGCAACTATCATCATTAACTTTAATTATCCTAACATAAGATATTTATATTTTAATTAATTTAATCATTTAACAATTAAATAATTAATTAATTAATCAAATACAAATATATTAAATATATGTACAATATTACATTAAATATTAAAAACATATATTCATTTAGGAAATAAGTCAAATAACTCATTTTGACTATTAATTAATGTGTATTTAAATTAATCAAGTATTAAATGTAAATACACAATAATTAAGGAAATGACTATCTAGTCTCTTTAGCATGTATCTTGCGTTTAACCATTAAACGACTTTATAAATAATCAATATTATTTATTTATGTTGCTCTAGTGCTCAACGAGTATGTTTCATTATTGAGACTCTCTAGGTTCAGGTATATCCGTCACAAAATCTAATTTCGTGTCCATAATCTATCCACCAGTAGATTATGACGATCACGGATAATCTCGCTGAACCATACAGGTCGAGGTCATCGCAAATGTATAATTCCTCCGTCACAGGTATCCGGATAAATCCCAGAGATATAGATGTAAACGTCAAATCTCTATCGGGATTATCCAGTCGACTATTCTATTAGCATTCTCAAAAGAATGTTTAGAACTAGCTTCTAAACTTTACCACGGGCCCATGGTTTTATCTGATTGCTAATCATATGGACTACCTATGCTCTGGTACACAGAACTGACGGATCCAATCTTGATACACATAGGACACCCTGAGGATCTATCTACACCCAACGAACAGGCGGAGGTCTGATCTAAATAGATCGGTGACATGACTGCCGTCTAAGTGTAGAAGATGTCTCATGTGCCCACAATGGCATCTCAAGTCTAAGAATCACAAGTGCTACTCAACCCAAGAAGATTCTTATTGACGTTGGTGTACCATCCATTAAGAATCTTCGGTGAGTCGTTCAGTGTTTATCCGCTATAAACACCTACACGTCTATACTAGTCTCCAAGACTAATGGTTCATTGAGAAACCATTGGAATCATATATTCCAGTATACGACATGTACCGGTCTCAACGGGTTTACTATACTGACCAAGTAGTGTAAACCTTGACCAGAAACTGTCTGAGAATGACAACGTCATGATACGACTCAATGTCCGTTGCGACGCTTTTGCAACTGTATCATGACTAATCATTCTCGGGTCATTACGTCTTTACCATATAGAAATATAGATTATATTATAGAAACTGCATATATTATTACTGAATAACGTTTTACAGAAGTATTTAACAAAAATACAACCGGGAATTGGCGCTCTGAGCACCAACCCCTACAATACGGGCATACATATCATATCTTGAAACTCACTTGATTAACGAGGACATCGGTCCATACCCAACGAACATCTAGCGGTCAGACCGTGAAAGGTCTCTGACATACATGACATCAAAGTGTAAAAGATCACACACAAAATCAATGTTATCCTATATTCAAAAGATCACATATGCTACTCGATTCGAGGAGATTCATATTGATGATGGTGTGTACATCCAACTCTGATGAATCACCTGTAAGTTATTCAGTATTCGCTCCAATGAATACTCATATGTCCATACAAGCTTCTCTTACTCATGGTCCATTGGGTTAAACCATTGGAACTCCAATTCCAATATATGACAAATGCTAGTCTTATAGGTTATAGGAATTCGACCGTATTCCAAAACCAACGACTAGAAATTTATATACTTTAAGAATAGTTTATAATAATAATATTATCCCAATATCGAGTCACTAAATGTTCATTATTACTACGTGACTATTCTAAAGCCAGTGTCAATATATATATATATATATTAAACTAATATGCACTGAGAAATAATGACCCTATAGTTACCATTAATAATATGAAATGTAAATGTTGTTATTTTATTAATAAATAATAAAATATAATGTACAATACATTATTCAGACTCGCGCTCAAGCACCAATGCCAACATATCGACACTTTATCTCACTCATTTCATTTATACCTTAAGCGCAACTACCATATTGAGTAGCCATGAGGTCAAGAGGGTTCTAAACCTCAATGGATTTTTCCATTTTCATTTTAGAAGGGACAAGACATTTTGTGGAACAAATTGAAGTTTTCATCGCCAAGCCATTCTAGTAGTTCAACGGTTCGGGAGGCATGGGTGTGCTAGCTCTTTCCTCACTTTGAGCTCATCAAAAGCTAGTTGCCTAGTTTGCCTATCTGCATAGCTTTGTGACTGAAGAACGATAATGTGAATGAAGGCAAAAATATGATAGAGGCACATCCATGACTAAATTATCAGCCACCAATTGATTGTCACAATTGTGACTGTGGGTAGAAAGATAAATATAACTGAAATTTTATGATTTAAGTAAAATATTATTGTGATTGTGCTCAAAGTTACTGAGGGTCGGTTATGTGATTGAAATAACTAATATGACCAATGCACACATAACACAACTTTCAATTACCATTGTGACTGAGGTAAAAATTTGACTATGACGAAGGTCGTGCGAAGCAACAATTTTTACGTATGAGAGAGGTTTGAATTTGAGTGGGGTTTGTTGAGGAAAGTTGCAGGTATGTATGTTAACAATATATATATATTGATTTGTAATCCGAATGAAAGAGATATGAGTATTTGAAAATGACTTGTTTGAAATTATTATTCTCTTATAAATATAAGAGTCATTTTTTACTACTTTTTATCTGAAACTATCGATAATTGACCTTATTTTAAAACTCATGATTTGTAAATCGATAATATTTAATTTTTTCAAGAAACATTTATATTTTGGGAGACATTTAGTAAAAGTGGGAAAAAGAAAAAAAGAAATATAATTTTTTCAAAGACACACCCCATAGGTACGTGGGGGTGTGTGTTTTAATATTTTTGAAAAAAAAAAATTGTTTTTATTAATTTCTTGGCCCTTTTGATAATTTGACACCCATAGGACTAACTACAAAATTTTAAATTTGTCTTGAGTTACATAGGAAAACTTCTATTGTAATTGGAGTTTTTTTTTTTTTTAATAAAAACCTAAATTTCTAATAACTTTAATAAATATCTGTGGGTGGAAATTAATTTTATGGAATTATTACGAATAAATAATTACAACAAAGTTTGGGTTAACAAAAAAAAATTACGTTTACAGTTTTATATAGCAGGAGTTCCCCATAAAGATTCTTATCCATGGATGAATTACTTGATAGGCAAATTCAAATTTGTTATGGTTTAAGATGTGGAAGAGAGGAGAAAAGTAATTTTTTTCCCTTGAAATTGATATAATTCTCGGTTATATATATTTATAATCTACAATTGATTGAGAGACTATATATATATATATAATATACACACACTTGTCGTACAACTAATATGTTTGTCGAATATGAACTCAAAAATTTACTTGCACCTCTCCGAAAAGATCCATCTCTTAGGAAAAATCTACACATATATTTATATTTTCTTAGAATAATGGAACTTGAATTTGTGAGGGTTAAAATTTATGTTCTCGATAATTGTTGAGAGTATTTGAAACACTTAGTTAAAAGAGCTACATTCAGCTTTTTGAATCATATCATGAGCGGTGGCTCACAACTCAAAAGAAGGATTTTGTGTTGGGGTATGAGAACTTTAGGTTCCCAATAATCGTGGTTTGGTAATGTAGGGTTTAATATCTCACTTTGAGGTCCTCAGTTCGAATTTAGAGAGCGTTTTTTGTAAAAGCCGAAGATAGCTGATGATTTTACTTGTTCCGCTTAAGTTAAGAAAGGATAGTTTGACGGTGAGTTTCTAACGATTTAAAAAAAAAAGTATGAGAATTTTAGCATGGCTACCTACCATAAGTGGGAAACATTGAGAAAGAACATAAATGATGTATATAAAGAGAAAGCCTTTCTCAAAATTTTCTCCCTCAAAGCAACTTGAATTCGAGCAAAAGAAAAGACTATGCCCATGTACAGAAATCTCAGCTTTAAATAGTCCTTTATTGGCGAGTTTTGGTTGATAATGCAACTAGTGGAGTGGGTCACCATAATAACATTACGACCAAAGCAAAGCAAAGCAAAAATAACAAAGAGAGAAAAGAGTCATGATATGTCTCTCCCAAGGCTCAAATCCTTGGTGTAAGATAATTAAAGTAGTTGAAATGAAAATGAAATCCAGCTCATTTTCGCTCAGAGAGTGTTACAAACCCCACGTGGACAGGACTGCCAGTTCATCTATAAACGTCCTTTTGATATTATAGCTGTCTCTCCTCGTCTCTAACGCTGGCAACAATATGAATTATGACTATCTTGTTCTTTCTCTCATTCTTTCTGTGCGTGTGTGTTTTATTAATTAATTAATTAATTAATTATCATACAAGTAATTTTAGAAAGTGGGAGTCCACATATTGGTCTTCCATATGGAATGATACATTCATATGGAGATTGATAGTTTGTGGGTAAATATGACAATAAGTCGAGATTTGTTAATCTTAAGTCGAGATTTGTTAATCTTATCCTGTTTTTATTATGGATTCAGGATAAAAAAATAATAATTTGAATTTTGTATTAATTTTTGTAGAAGGATTAAAAGTAGTCATCTCGAATCATGTATCAAATGGTACAAAATTTTGAATCCTGACCGAAATTTAAATTTTTTTTATACAAAAAATTAAAATTCAAGATGAAAAATTATCTCGAGAATTTTTGTTATCTCTAATCTCTAATTTTATTTTAACCATAGCCGACCATGCCTTTGTTGTTGCACATGATTCTTTCTGTCCACATTGATTTGATTGTTAGTATTAGCTAGGGTTTATAAAAATAACACTAGATAATTGGTTTTTCTTAATCCTAACTGTTTTATTCTTTTATTTTGTTGTAATTTGGAAGTTGGTTGATTTTTAACAGCTCAGCTCTTGATTAGATAAGCAAGCTAGGGTTAGTAACATGGGTTCTTGTGGCAACTTTTTTATCACATAGCAAAATTATTTATCCATGCAAGAATCTGCTTGAAAACATCCATCTGCCCACTTACAAACAAAATAATGATGGTAAATTAAGAGAATACATTAGCTGTTCATTCACTTAATATAGTGATCACGTTTAAGAAATATCAAAAATCAAGACAGTCAATTTCGACGATGATCGAAGCCCATGTAATTATTTTTAATTAAAAAAAAGATTAAACAAGTGATGAGGGTATAATATATTTTTAATTATATAGATAAAAGCACACATTGATTGGAGGGTGGGAGGGTATATTAATGCATAACAGGGAAGCCAAGCCAGGGAGACTCAATGAGTGTATGTATGTATGTATGTATAGTCACGCAGCTGTCATTCGAAATAACAAAGCCAGCTATTTCTTCAATTCCTTCTATAGACAGCAAATTATCGTTTGCACATGTTCTCTTCTTTTTTATATAAATTTATTTATTTATTTATAATTTGTTTTTCCTCTCTTTTCTCATTTACTAAACCAACCCAATTGTCCTGAGACAACCCTTCAAAAAATAACAACATAAACTAACTTCATTATCTCTTTCTCTCTGTCCCTCTCTTCAATGAGTCCATTGTGGTGGTAATAAGGGAGCATGAAGATAGAGACAGAGACTCACAAGGCAGCTTAGTGATTATTAGTTCTTTTCAACATCGTGATTGACATGCCAGATTACATAAAGTTCATGCTTTAATTTTTGTAACCCGACGTCGTTTTGTTAATTTTGATGATTTAGAAGCGCCATGGCTTATCCACATTACCGATCACAATTTGGAGACACAACGTTTACGAAAGTTTTTGTTGGAGGGTTAGCCTGGGAGACACCAACTGAAGAAATGCGTAGATATTTCGACCAATTTGGAGACATTCTTGAAGCTGTTATCATCACTGATAAGCATACAGGAAAATCTAAAGGATACGGTTTTGTAAGTCCATTATTTCATAATCCATATTTTATTATTATTATTATTATTATTATTATATTATTATTATTATTATTATTATTATTATTATTATTATTATTATTTTGTGATCAGTGTGTCTTTTAATCTTGATGTTATAATTTGTTTTCATTTTGCAGGTTACTTTTCGTGATCCTGAATCTGCAAGAAGGGCTTGTGATAATCCAAATCCTGTGATCGATGGACGACGAGCAAATTGTAACATTGCTTCACTCGGCCGGCCAAGGCCTTCACCGCCACGAGGTACTTATTTTTTAAAAAAAATTAAATTAACAATAAATTATGATCATAATAATGTTAATTAATTTTTTTGAATATACAGGAAGAAATCAAGGTGGCAATCCTTATCATCAACAGGGAGGTGTACCGTCATACGGTGGAGTAGCAGCACCATTACCACCGCCGCCACCTGTCATTTATCCACCTTATGGGTAAGTTTTTGCTTTTCTTTTCTCTGCAGCTATATTTAGTAAAAAATGTTACTAATAGAAAATCGTCCGTACTTTGAAAATTTAATGTATATAGTTGACTTCGTCGCCTGTTAACACAAAAATGCTAAAAAAAACAGAAGAAAAATTGAAATGGACAGAGTGGCAAATGCTAGCTGTAATCTAATTTTGGAAAATAATAAATATGTGGGAAAAAAATCTTACAAACTATTTATGTATGCTCTTTGTTCTTGATCATGAATGGGTTATGGGTCTTTGTTTTATTGCAAAATGTCTTATTATTTATTTATTTTATAAGTTTTAAGCAATAGTAGATAGTGACATTGGTCAACATTGTCCAATAGTGGCATTCATATACAGGCTGAGGAATTAATGAAGGAAAGTTGCCGGCAATTTCAGAAAAAAATTTGAGTAATATTACAATATTGTTCTTCACGGTCCTAGCTAAGTGTGTATATTTTTATTATATCTCTCCCTTAGAATTGATTTTAGTACCTACCATAACCAATGTTTTCGTTGGTAGCAGTTGCTATCATGGCCGGACCCATTAAAAACGTTACAAAAATTTCATCATGCTATTATTGAAACTTAGTTTGCGAAAACCATGTTAATTTTATCTTATAATATTTTATATTTACCTTTTCCAGGTACCCAACTTACACTCCTGACTATGGTTACCAACAAGTTAGTGCCTCACACTCTCAATTTTTAAATTTTAATTTTTTTTTTCAAAAATAAAATTAATCACATGATTATGTTATAGTTGAGATAATTATTGACATTAATTGTTATATTAAATGGTGCACATGTGCAGGCTATGTATAACCCACAAGTTCAACAGGCACAATACTATCATCAAATGTACGGGACAACATCATCAACACCAATGGGGTCACCATATTACTATGGGTATTCATTGCAATCACCAAGGGGAACATATTCTGCTCAACATGCACAGCGCATGCCAGCACCACTACCACCAGCAGGACCTTCATATCTTTACTATCACACACACATGGAAGGAACCTTTCCTCCTCCCCCAACTCTTCAACTTCCCAGGCACCCCTTTCCCTTTTCTTCTGGTAATTAATTCACTTTTACCTAATAGTTTCATTATTATAATAATATCGCTAACTGTAACATATGAATAATCACCTTCATTATTTTATACCAATCGTTTGATAAAGAATATTGATTGAGAGTATAAGTTAGTTTGTAAGTATTATAGTGATAGTATAAACTAACTTATAAACTCACCAAATTCTATATCAAATATTACAATAATAGTATATATCTTATGTGAGTAACACACAACATGAAATATAAATTAGGGTTAATGTAGGCGTAGGTAGGGGGAGAGATGGGGGCTCACATGGGCATGTGAGTGAACTGTCTAAAAATTGTTACTACTCAAATGACGGGTCAGTGGGAAGTCATGAGTCATGACAGAGGAGCATAGATAGTGTAAATTAATAGTGACTGCATGTGGTATCCAGTACTGTCAAGATGATGCTTCATTCTGATCGATATGCAGTCATAATTCAAAGGCCCACACTGCATGTTATGCGCTGCCATTGCCATTGATTTAGGTGATTCCAAATATAAAGTAAAAATTGATAGGGCTATTAGGAAGCCTATTATTACAACATTATTATATAGTATAGTTTTATTTTTATTTCTATTTCTATTTCTATTTTCACTTGATAGACTTAGAGAGCAGATGTTATATAGCTTATTAGTATCTTTAGTTTATTCAAATGATGGACTTTTCTCTGTTTATTTTTGGATTGAGACAAATGATCAAACTTGAAAATGCACTTTTCTCTCCAATTTAAGACTGTAGTTGAGCTATCTTTGAGGCTATAGTTCAGCATTATGATTTTTTAAAGGCAGCCATAATCATATACATACTAAGTGTCCGTTGGTAATATGATGTTGTCTTTTAAGTTAAGTCACTACTGTTTTGAAATAAAAGTTGACAATAAACATGAGTCTTTAATGATAATTTTGACAACTCTAGTTGCATTCTTAGTTTCCAAATCACAATTGAAGTGTTTACCAAATATTTTAAAACAGTTCCTCAGTAGCGATATCCATATCAAATGTAGCCTAAAATAATATTCTTATATATATATTTTTTATAAGTTTAAGGAAGGTTTAAATCTCTTGCTGATATATATTATATTATTTTATTTAATTACAAAGAATAAAAGAATTCGGATACCCCTAAAGTGATAAGATTTCGCTTGATAGGTTACTATTGACTAGGTGTTAAAGGGTATGAAAATAAGGCTCGTATGCGAATAAAACCATACCCTAAGGCTTTAAAAATAAGGCCTGAAAATTAATAATTAATAAATATTTTATTCACTCTCATCACCATGAGAAATCATACCCAATAACTACTTTATGATGTAGTGATGTCTTGATCAAGTTTACATTGTTACACTATTTGGACACTCTTTTATTTGATGTTCATATGTATAATTAGCTCATCAAAATTTCTTTCTGATTGTTTGTCTCAGATTCACCAACTCCTCAGCAAACCTCTGCAGAAGCAGAAGCCGGAGCCGTCACTTCAGAAAGTCCCAATACGTAAGAGACCAAATTGATAATCACCATATAGTGGTCTGGCAAAAAGAATCAATTGTATAATCTTGATTTATTTATGCCCTTCTTATCACATTCAATCGTTATCACTCCAAACACACAACCTTTAATTTATTCTTTCGTTTCAAAGCTGTTGCAACAAATCAGTACTTGTGTTCTTCACAGCTGCGGCAGCAAAAAGAAGATTGACTAATCATCAACTTATGGAGAGTTTTCTTTTTTATGAAAATTCTCACGGTACATTACTATTTTATTAAAATTTTCAATTTCATTTGAGTTCTTTATATATGATCAATTTTAAGAATTTAACGTCTTTCAGAGAATTTGTATGAACTTTGAACTAGGTATGTACATGTGGCGGATTCAGATGGATAGTGGTATTTCCATACTCGTACCTACTGATCTTTTTTTATACCCGTACCCGTTAACTACCCGTTAAATTTTTTGTAATACCAAACCCGTGAAATATCAGCCAGGATAACAAGTATTCTTCCAATTTTGCAGAAAATTCCCGCCATCTGATTTTTTAAATTTAAATAAACTATTTTGACATCCACATTCAATAATATGTAATCTGTGCAATGCAGTGCAATTAGGAATTAAGATAACCACAAACCTTACGGTGCATTGCATTGTGGGTTATTTATTCTTGATAGTGTAATAACATCGAAATCCCTGGTTTTTACTGTTTCTCAAATAAGGGGATAGTTTTTTTCATTCACACCAATTAGGTACTCAACCCCAATTGGAACGATTGAAATGCCATTTGTTAAGCCTCATGTACTGTGTTATTGTGTTGGTCGAAATCAAGTTTACAAGGGCAACCTATTTGATGCATGGAAGAATTTAGACTCAAAAGCTAGTTTTACGAATGAGTATACTCAAAGTCATGTTCTTAGCACAAGAACTATATATTCCCAATTGATGTGTGACAATCCCTTCAAAACCCCGTCACTTGCATGACATTTTTTGCTTGGTCATTGTCACATGAAAAAATTAGTAGTATAAGGTGAAAAAAAAAATAATGTGGGCCTATCTAGTACATGAGTTCATAAAAACCCATGAACATAAATCATACTAAAAAGCTAGTCTATAAGTTTAGGATTACCCCAAACTTATATGAAAAATTGAGGGTCTATGAGGAGAATATGTGTAGATAATACAAAATTAAAAATCTAACTGTACTATCTAAGACAAGTCATATAATAATATTTTTATGGTTAATAACAAATACCCATAAGTCTAACCAATAGCCACACTCTTAATTCTAAATATATCATAAAGAACAAAAAGTAAAAAGCATAAAGTAAACAAATAACATCAAGAATTGTTTACGAAGTGGAAAACTCTTTATAGAGAAAAATCATATCGGATATAGGCTGTTGGGATTGGTGCATTGTGCGTCAATCCCTATTGTATTTATGACATGTTCATGAATACAAACAATCAATTTTTCCATAATATTATTCATTTAATGGTAGCATTTATTGTCTTTTATATACATATTCGATCTAATTTAGTTTAGATCGAAACTAACTGAGGTTTAGTGATGTAATATTAGATAAAGACATGAGAATATACAGTAGTTACACAGTTACAACGAGGCTTCTAATTGACATTGGAATGTGTCACTACCTATGGTATATTCTCAAATAAAGTTTCTGGTCGAGATTTGCTGACACAGGTCGGTTAGTAAAATATATTGAGACCAGTACATGTCGTATATCGAGACTTAGTGCAATGGTTTATCCCAATGAACCATGAGTCTTGAGAGACTTGTATAGATAGATATTCCTAATAAATGGTACACCATCGTTAATAGGTGTAACACTCCGGTAATCTTGACGACTATTATGTTATGGGACATATGATACATGATATATATCATGTACGAACACGTAAACATTCATGAAATGACTTTTTGGACATTCGGCAAATTCTTCGTAGTTCCGATATGGAATTCATTTCAAGATTTAAATCCATACAGGTCGTGATATGTGGGCTGAAATATTTTCATACGATTTTTGAGTTTTATGAAATGTATATCGTCGGAAAGTTAAGACCAAGACCTATAACTTTCGCGTTGAACATGTTTCCAAAATCATATCAGAAGCGGGTCAAAAATTGAGATTTTCACATCTGCTACAGTAGAATTCGGGAATGGCATAGATTAAGATGATGAGCCCAACTTGTAAGCCCATTACATTTCTCATTTGGCCCAATAGCCCAAAATGGCCTAATAAGCTAAATATCTCCCAAAGACCCTAGATTTCTCTACAGAGAGCAAGAAAATCATAATAAAAATTAAAAGCCAACTAGCTTCAAAAATATCTATCATGGCCGAACATTTGAAGGTGAAATCCAATACAAACCAAACTTAGAAAGAAGAAGGAAAGGTTTATGGACTCTAATGGAAGAAGATGAAGTATGATTCAAGGTGAGGAATCTTAACCCAAGTTTTGAATTGTAGAATTTTGATAAAATAATCTTATACTAGAGTGGTTGGCTTGTTTATGATTTCACTAAGGTGGATAGAGAGTTAGGAAATTGGTTTAGTTAAGAGATAGCCAAGTTTATTAAGATTTGGACATTTAGTTAATGTAAAATTTATGAGATTAAGGGTTGTTTTGATGTTGGTGTATTGGTATGGAATATATGAATGTTGAAACTTAATAAGAGTGACTTGTGTAAAGGATGTAGTTTGGGAGTGTTGGAAGTGCATTAGGGCAAGCTAGGCATTGAAGAATTCATGCTAGGTTCTGAAATCGTCTTAGCATCGCGACGCTCAGCACCCAGCGTTGCGACGTCAAGAACATGAGGCTTACTACCTCGAGCCTGACTTTGGGAGCGTCGCGATGCTCAACATTCGACGTTGTAACGCGTAACGAGCAGAGGCTCTGCCTCGGGTCTGATCAGGTGCACGTCGCGATGCGTAGCTGATCGGTGGTAAACATACACACGTTATGCAAGCGCACGTATTGCTCAAGTAGTATAAAATATATCGATCCCACGAGGACTTAATACCTAAGCTATTAATTTATAAAGCTAAATGTCTACGAGTATCTAATTGATTGATTTTTGGTTGGATGGTGATTTTAAACTAAAGAAAAGTAATTAAAATAAAACAAAGGTAGATTTTAAGTTTTAAACAATGATATGAAAATATCCAGGGCTGTGAATCCTTCCAATATCTTTTAAAGATGAAGTGATTATCTCATGTTTGTGCAATATATCGGTTTATTAACCTGGAACATGAAGTTATGCAAAAGCCTCTTCCGATGGTCAGATGTAAATACCCAAAGTAACCCAATTAACTATATTCATATATTAATTAAGAAAATCTGAATTCATTAAGATTAAGTTCCAATTATGGCTACCCAGCCCGACAGGTATATTCTTATCCTGTAAAGAAATCTACCTAGAAGACATTTACCCCAATGTGAGATCGTGAGCTATTGAGTCTATGACTAAAATCCATTTTCCAAGTTCATTTTAAGTTTACCAAATCAATCTTATTAATGGCCAGTTAACAAGAAGCATTAAGCTTAAAACTCAATAAATAAACCAATATATTACCCAAAACATAAAATAACCACTTATAAAATGGTGATATTGAAATTCATCACAACCCTAGATAATATTTTTAGTTACAAAGCATACCTACAATTACAAAATGCATAGTTAAACAAAATAACATAATAGAAAATTAAAAAGTA
>SKCR01025977.1:0-19569 GCA_019454045.1 Zanthoxylum bungeanum | reverse complement strand
CAAGGTTGGCTTCTAGCAAAGCGCCATGCTTACCCAATTCTCCAGAAATATCCTTACAGGAATATATGATCTATATCAAGCGTAGTATTCCGAAGTATTGCGTATTTCTGTCCAGTATCGGATAGTCACGTGCAAGGCCTGGGGCTGGAATTGTGTCTGCCTCGTACGAAGCACATATCGGATGTCTGGTAACTAGTCTCTATAATCGGATATGCATGACCTAGTCATAATATCCCGATAGCTCGAGCATTTAAGAGAACGAGTTCTGTATCCTACGCGACCATCATCTCCACTATGACTGGAGTGATACTTCCGTCTTGACATCACACCCAACACACTACGATTCCCAATATACACAGTATCGGCGTATACAGAACCGGTTAAAGCCCTGGACGACCTCAACTAAAGTATATTGATTGTCGTATGTATTAGCGGTGCAAGTCTCAGGTTAAGACTAAATACACCTACCCTGATTGCACACTCCCATAGACACATAGTCATACTACCCATGGGATTCCGCTGGGTCTATCTAGAGCGAAGCTGTTTCCCGTACCATCGGTGAAACACAACCTCCTACCGCACTTGCATAAGTATCCAATACTTAAATATATGAGAACTATGTCTGTTGTGCCCTCACAACGTGCACAAGTGCAATACTAGTCTTTTCCGCATTACCGATGTCCAATCTCGATAATACTCTGACTAGGGATGTTTAATGATTTATCCTTCGTGGACTGATACTGTCTCATATCATTCTATGTCCAGGAACAAATCATAGGGACCTCTCATCATTTATATATCTAGGTGATCTAATCACAAATGATAAGAGTGCAATCTCCTTTGTCACATAGTTAATTTGTACAACAACACTATGATCTGTACAAATAGTGACGCTATGGGTCATAATTGTCCAACAGTTACACACTTTTGTCTTTGTTTATTAGGTATTCTCTTCTACCGTCATTGCAACTTGACGGCTTCACTTCCAAATCTTTTCCTTAGTATTCTTTTCGTCTTCTGTTTTATCCTATTCTATACTGAAAACCCCATTGGTCTATGTCTATGTCTTCTTATCTGAGGGATATCTTCTTCATTTACATATCTACTATTACGTCTAACACTGGTTCCTTTGTATCTCAGTCATTACTTGACTACTACTTTATCTCTGTACCACTCCATCTGAACAACTTCTTTCCTAACTCTTTTATTCAGAGCTGTCACTAACTTTTATTCTGTTCTCAAACTACGTCTGAAGGTCTTACATTCTGGTCTTCTTTCACTATACTTTCACTTATTCTTGGGAGTATCTTGAGGCAATCTTCAAGGTCTATCTCTGCTACTGTTGTCTAACGAGGGTTATGAGGGTGGGAACTTATTTGAGGCCTTTCTGATTATGGTGATCTAGTTACATGTACTGTTTATCTATGAGCCTAGGATTCTTGTGTATATATATATTTGATGCCTTTCCATACACTAGGGCACTACTGCTAAAAACTATCTGGTTTGCCTTCTCCAACTTTACTTCTGATCATTTTCAACTATCAAACACACTACCTCTTATACGAAATTCCTCTAGAGTCATGTTCTCTAAAAACTTTCTCGTGCTGCCTCTGCACTCTTTCCTATTTAGTCTCTGTTGTAAAACCTTCTGAAGTAGTTACTTTCTCTCTCTAAGTGCCGCTATACTCTCTTTGTTATTCCTTCTTAAGAAGCTTACTCTGCTGCATAGGTTTCTTTCTCATCTCAGTTCCTTGAACTCCTTACATCATTACTCTCCTGAAAACTCTATCAACTTAGATTACTTAAGACATCTTCTACTGAATCTTTTGGTTTAGGTGCCACTCTTATCTAGTTATTCTTTCTCAATATAATGAGACTCTTATGAGTCATATACTATACTCTTGAGAGTCGCTCTCTCTAGTTCCTTTGCTTCATTGAGCCTTTATTCTCATAAGGGATTCTAATTCTAAGACGACTTCTAGATTTGGCTTGACTTATTGTGACTTCAAGCTTTTCTATCTTATATAGAATTTTACCATATCGTGATTTTTATGTATGTTCTGTTGAACTTATTGGCTTCACCATCTAGACACCTCGTAATCCATCTATTATATCAAATACTCTTCTTTATTTTGTTCTTCTTCTTGCTGGGTTCTAAGTTGGGGATGAATACATGCTCACAGACTTGGTTAGAGTCTTAATTTATTCTGCTGTCTTCAAGCTACATTACCCATACCACTATCCGTACTGAATTCTCTTGACACTTATGTTTCCTTCTTACTGTTTTCAGATCCTATCTCTTGGCTCTACGCCATGCTATTGAGATTAGTGGTGGTTCATTCTTCTGACTACTTCCTAGATTTTTTCTCTCTGCTCTTGCTATAAATCGCAGCTATGGCACTTTGTTCTACTGTCCATATTAATAATTTTGTCACTTCTAAATATCTCCCATCTCACGGGTCTATTCTTTTATACTTCCATGGTTTTCTACTGGATTTGGGCTGATCTGTAGGTTCTACTAAGTTTGATATATTTTGTGGACTTCTACTAGTATTGGAAGCCTTGTGTTGACCTGTCTAGATCTTTAGGCTATATTGGGTTCTCTTCTTTACATCCTCGAAAACTTCCTTAATCATTTTCTGGGTGATCTACCTTCCAAGGTCTTCCACTTCTTAAGATGAACTCTCATCGGGCTTCTTACAGTTGCCATTATCTTAAGCTGGGAAATGATGGGGAAAACCTTTACATTTCGATAGTTATCGCTGTCTTTGTTCTAGTACTCTGTGTCCTGGTAGAGTATATTTCTCATATGAGGTGGGTATGATATAGGCTCTGTCAGGACAGCTTTCTTAATTGGTATCATTAAATGGTTGTAAACTAGATAACTTAGGGTCTTGTATCCATCAAATTGCTTGGGATAAGATAACTAATCGTTTCTGTTTATGACCTTTATTTGCCTGCTTGTGGACCTGGGTTTGGGTTTGGGGATCTGAAGTTCTCTACGTCATTTTTGGTATCTCAGTCTATTGGAACTCTTAAGACTAATCTTGATTTCTTACTTCTATTATCTTTCTAGATTTTCCTTGTTACTCGGGGAACTCACCATCTATACGAAGTACTTGAAGGCTATTGGATCAGCTTGAAGGAATTTTTTGAGGAGGGAAGAAATCTTACATCTTCTAAGTACTCTAATACTTGCTCGGGCTTTTTCTATTCTCGTTCTACTGTCCTCGGTGGGTATCCTTAGAACTTCACTGTCTTATTATGTCTCTTTACTTTCTTTATCTTTGACTGCTTACACATCTATGCATCTTTCCTTGCATCCTTATAACTTTCCTTTAACACTCCATTGGGTAAATTTTCTTAGATCTTTATTATTTCATAGCTTGTTTTGAACTTCTGTGATAAGCCATGATAACTACAGGAGAATTCTCAATTTAGATCTAGAGTATAATTGTTCTCGTAAGGAATACTATTCGAATTGTCTGGGAAAGCTTACTAACCTATCTATAGATCATGAGGACGTACTTGAGGATCAGATACTGGACAGGTAGTGCCTCGCATACGAGTATCCCGTACATACTTCGTTTACAAAACCCCAACACTCTACCGACTGTAGCCACTGAATCCCTCAGCCACGCTTTGATACCATCTTTGTAACATCCCCAATCCGGGAGATGCTACCGACATGGAATATGCCGTACTATTCCCCTAAGCCTCTGACTCTCTAACCATGAACAAATACTAATACTCTTTTCTCTATTTAAATATCTTATGTATGGGACCGTAGCCCAAGCTTAATAAAAAATCATGCGAACTCAACATTAATAACTGCATACTCAATAACACATACTTTTACAATGACTACCATATAACCAAAAACTAATACATAACTTCTACTTGACTCTGACTGGACTCCCACTCTCTCTGACTTGAATTGGTGGACTCCATACCCTAGTGATTGCATCAGTATCCATCATCCCGAGCTCGTCATTCGAGAATACCTACGAAATAAGAAAACTGGGAGTGGGGGTTAGACTGTTTGTACGATCTAAGTGAGTTAACGATTTTTAAAATAAAAACTGAAATACTTTATGAAAGTCATGTTTTAGAAATCAATTCGAATCTTCTAGGAAAAACCTGTCTTTCTTAAAAGCAATTCTCTTTCTGAAAACTTGTGTGGAAATATCTTCTGAAAGTCTCTTACAAAACTGCTGTTAATAAAAACTTTTCTTTATAGGAATCTTTTCTCAGGAATCTATTTCTGAAAACTGAATCTGAAACTACTTCTGAAAACTGAGCTCTGTATATCTACTGAAAAACTTGACACATAGGGGCGTTAGGTATCGCCGTCCCCTCATACGCTTAACTGGATCCAAGAGTGTAAACTCATGACATTGGGGCGTTACGTATCGCCGTCCCCCAAAGCATGCCACTACCTATGCCTGAACTAGAGTCAGAAGTACGAATCTATGCTACTGTCTGACCATGAAACTAGGATCTAGAGGCATCTGTCATCCCTATTCCTGAACTAGGATCTGGGGGCGTTACGTATCGTCGTCCCCCCAGTCCTATATATGTGCACATGTTTATCCGTCAATTCCATAAGTTACATACTGAGGTGTGTTTTTCCCCCATGCCTCCAAAAATATCAAAACTCATGCTATTAAAACCAATCTAACTGAAACATCATTATCTGAAAAGCATCTGTAATAAAATTCTGGCTAACGCCTATAAGCTCAAAAAGTAAGTATGAATTCAAAACATGATAAATAAAATCAGTTTGAGAAAAGAGGTCCACTCACATATTGGAATCTGGCTGGTGCTATACCACTTCGTCGAAGAAAATTGTAATTCATGTAAGGGTCTATAAGCGGTAACTTGGTTAGACTATAAACCATTAGATAAATTTCGGAACTAGGCTAAACTTTTTATTTCAGGTACGTGATATCGTCACTTCGTATATCATGCCTGTAATAAGATGTAATGTATATATGCGAACTGATACGAGACCCTAAGGGTGGTCTCTAACACGCTAGGGTGGAATTGGGATGGTTTAAAACTATTTTAGGGAAATTATGGTCTTCGCGTCGCGGCACAAGGAATTGCGCATCGCGATGCGCTTAATTCCAGAAATGAATTGCCTGAAATGTCCAATATGGGTCGCGACGCAAACCCTTGCTCGTCGCGACGCGCTCAATCCCCGCGTCGTGACACGAGACCTTCTGCGTCGCGACGTGAGCCCATTTTCCAGGATCCAAAGCTCATTTCCTCAAGTTTTTCTTACCCAAATGCACCACAATTACACAATTCATCACAAAATTTTATTTTCTCATATACCAAACCACCATTTCATCATCCACAACTCTTTCATCCCAAAATTCTCAAATCACCCTAAATCTAATATATTCATGAATTGGTATTACATAACATAATAAATTTTTTTATATTATTATCCATCTAAATTCAATCATTTACTTGCCCACATTACTAGTAAAGAATCAATAACCTCAAAACTTCATATTTCAAGTTTGGGTAAAGTGAGTCTTACTTTCTTTCTTATTGTTTCCTTCATCTTCTAAATCTCCCATGATTGCTAAGCCCTTTTCTCTATTTCTTCTTTCCTATTCTCTTCTCTCTTTCTTCTCATTCTCTCATCTTCATCATCATCATCATCTTCATCTTCTTCATCTTCATCATCATCATCATCTTCATCATCATCATCATCATCATCATCATCATCATCATCTTCTTCTTCTCTTCTTCTTCTTCTTCTTCTTCTTCTTCTTCTTCTTCTTCTTCTTCTTCTTCTTCTTCTTCTTCATCTTCATCATCATCTTCTTCTTCTTCTTCTTCTTCTTCTTCTTCTTCTTCTTCTTCTTCTTCATCTTCATCTTCATCATCATCATAATCTTCTTCTTCATCATCATCATCATCATCATAATCATCATCATCATCATCATCATCATCTTCTTCTTCATCATCATCGTCATCATCATCATCTTCATCATCATCATCATCATCATCATCATCATCATCATCTTCTTCTTCATCATCATCATCATCATCATCATCATCATCATCATCATCATCATCATCTTCTTCTTCTTCTTTCTTCTTCTTCTTCTTATGTATTGTAAACTCATTTATGGTTCGAATTTGGAAAACTGTTAAACACGAAAGTTGTAGGTCTCGATCTTAGCTCATTTACTTATACAGTGTACCACAGGCCCATGGATTTAACAGATTGCTAATTCCTTATTAAATACCTATGCTCTGTACACAAGACTGACAGATTCTATATTGATACACATATGATATCCTGAGGATCTGTCCATACCCAACGAATAGGCGGAGGTCTGATCTAAATAGATCGGTGACATGACTACCATCAAAATGTGGAGATACCTCATACATCCACAGTGATATCTCAAGTCGAAGGACCGCTATGCTCATTTTATCCGAGAAGATTCCTATTGATGTTGGTGTACCATATATTAGGAAATATTTGGTGAGTTGTTCAGTGTTTATCTAATAAAACACCTACAAGTCTATACGAGTCTCCCTAGACTCATGGTTCATTGTGATAAACCATCGGACCAAGTCTCGTCTCAGCGGATTTTACTAACCAACCCGTGTTAGTAAATCTTGACCAGAAACTTTATTTGATAATATACTTCTAGTGGTATCACTTCCCAATGTTAATTACAAACTACTTTGTAACCGCGCACTACAAAATATATTATCGGGTCTTTGTCTAATACATACATATCACTAAATCATATTTAGTTTCAATCTAATCGTAATTAGATCGAATATGTATATAAAGGCAAGAAGTACTACCATAAATAAGTAATATTATGAAGAAAAAAAAAGGAATTGTTCTTATTCATGAATCCATCATAAACACAATCCGGATTGGCACTTCGAGCACCAACCCTAACAATTTCTACATTTTGCTCTAGTGACAATCCACGGTATCAAATACACATCTTAATATGTATTACATACGCATGGTCCTCAAGAGCTGACCTAGCACTTAAGAGGTAGGCAACAACAAGTAGGCCCGCTATAGCATATTGAGTTTATCCAACAAACCCAAAATATTTCCTTTAAACATCATTATTCATATTTTGTATAACCTAAGTTATACATCAATATGACTCATATGCGATATCAATATTGTGCTATAACTACAGAATTGTCCAAGTATTTAAGGATGAGTTCCAAAATATTATGTAGATAACCGCAATCACAATACCAATATCAAAACTTATAATTTATAAGGTCACTTTGTAACTTCATAAGTCAATACTTCATAAGTTACAATTAATTCTACTTACACATTAGAATCATTCGTAACACTCCCACTGCACCTTTTCTGACTCTTTATGATGCAGACCTTCTAATATCATAATTAGTCTCAAAACTAATCAGACCCCGTGGTTCCAGACTATATTCTCCATGAATAAGAAACTCATTCTTAGTATCTCAAAGATAACAAAGAACATGTTTCAGACACATCCTACGGTATGTAGTGTATCAAAATAGTTCATAACAATTACGATTAAATTGATGTCTTTTAGTCATACATAATATAGTATTCATTACGCCATCATCTTATGATGCATAAGATTGTTTAGACATTCTAATCAATTTCTCTTTCGAGTAGGGAATTATCATTTACGAAAGATGAATACAATATAAAAGAGACACACTAACTGTCAAACAGTTATACCAACTGTCAAATAGTTACATCAACTGTCATACAGATAGTCTTGCTGTGTCTTATGTTAGATCATATCTACATCACGACTAATGGGAGTATCTCACAAGTCTCTTGTTTTATATCAAATATAACAAAGACTACTCCCACTGTTTTCACGGAGAAAAGAAGACTTAGGTAAATCTTTTACCTTATAAATATCTCATTATTACATTAATAATGATAATGTCGTTAGAATATATAATACTAGAAAGAAATTTGTACGCTCCCACTGACCATACTATCATATATGGATTCTCTATGTTTTGATAGAATCAGACAATCTAATTGTAATCAAAATTAGAAAATACGATTTCCAGAAGGCTTATCCGAGCCTACAATAGGCTCTATAAGCTTTTATATCAAATTGTGATCTTAGTAGAACACAAACTCTAGGGCCATTCTAGAATGAACTTTTCAAATAAAGAAATCACAACGGATCTCTTATTCGAAGAGACCATTTAAAAATGCCACTTTGCATTCATAGCTAAAATCATAGTTTAATATCAACATTAACCAACAGATCTCTAATTGTCCAATTAGTGTGACTCGAGACAAGTTTCCTTAGAATCTACAATAGATTACTGAGTATAACCTTTCTCACTGTTATACTATAAAGGTCAAACCTTTAATAAGCCCACTTTCATTTTCCTGCGCAAACAATTTACATATTTTATGAACGATTCATAACGAAAGCTTAATCAAGTTCAAAACTTGATCATAGTAAGCTACAAACAATCTTACATCTATGATTCAATACTAACTTTCGAAACCGATATCAAATATCGCTCCCATTATACGTTATATGATAATTTTCTTCGATAAGAAAACAGTAGAACCATTAAGTATCAAATACTTTGTAAATGATTCTGACATCCTATTGGACTTATTTGGAAGCTGTCTAAGGGTCTTTCATCTTATTAATTATGTAGCTTCATTTATAGTTTATCACTCTCACATTTAACTTCAATAAGTCAAGCCTTCTCTACAATTGTTAACATCTAATGTTACACACCAAGTAATAAAATAATTTTATTACTCGGGATCGTAGAAAAGATATTCTATCAAATAGAATACAATATTATATTAAATAGAATAAATGATAAACTTTTGTTTGTACCTATAAGGCACAAGTACTTTTCAATTATATAACTATTATACAAAAGAAAGATTCAAATCTCAAACTTTTCAAGATTTAAATTTTCTACCTATACATATCATATACGTAATTGTAGAAACTAATGGAACCTTAATTAAAAGGATGAATTAGAGTTACTGGATCATATCCCCAAGAGTATTGAAACTAATTCGGTAACACTTAATATCAAACGAATCAAATCATATAAGATTCGATTTCTCCCACTGACCGATTCCATCATGATGGAATCGTAGAAGAATAATATTGAGTAAGAATCATATTCATTGAGTAACCTTAGAACTAATTGCTATAAATTCATATGTTTGATCATATCAAACATCTTTGAATAATTCAAACACTCACGATGAATTTTAATGATATAGTTTTCAAAACTTCAAATCAAATATCTTTGAACCAGTCAAAATATTCTATTCGCGCATATTAAAAGTTCTTGAACCATTCAAGACGTTCAATATGTGTTCTTTTAGAAACACGTAACTAAGTCATGACAACTCATTAACTAAGTTACGAAGTAAAGAAAACTATCCAAAGTAATTTCTCATTCATAAAACTACATACATCTAATGTATTAGTTTAATAAATATGTGGTCCAATGACGATCATTGGTTAAATGAGATTTAATCACTTCCTGAATACAATATTCATTAAATGGATAAAGATATGTGGTGTGATCTTGTATCAGACCATCTTTTACCATACAGAATAAACATATAATGCTTATGTGATAAAATCTCATAAAACACTGTTCTAAGTTATTTAGTTAACCGAATATATTTCTTAATGTTTATCTATACATCAATGACACTACTAGTCATTTTAAAATATGTAATAACTGTTTATAAAGAACAAGTAATTATCCAATAGTCGCAAGTTCTGATATCAAATATAAAAACAATTATTAAACAATATTTTAAAATAACTAGACTGAAGATCTGGTATCTAATACCTACAATTGTCGTATTGTGAGAATCGATATTCTCTACAGATAACTATACGCATCTCCTTACTTTAGCTTTATTATTTACTTTCAACCATTCACAACAATTGTAAATAATTGATCAACAAATTATGTCAGACATATGACCTCTAAAGGTAACTAAAGCCAAGAAACGTCATTATCATATAAACAAATACCTAATGAGATTTTCTTAATGTTAGTAAAGAATCTCGAAACATGAACCAATTCATGTCAATTTTTACTGCATAAGAAAATTATTCTCTCTAGTCCATTACATCATAAAATGGATATCTATTTAGATTACCTATCGTGACTTAGTAACTAAGTCACTAACCATCTTAATTTTTCTAGAAAATTGGAATAACAGTTTCCAATTGTTTTGTCTAATCTAACAATATCCAAGCCAACTCTAAATCTAGAACTTATTCTAGAAAACTGCAACCATAAGTCATTTGAGAAAACATATATAAATAATATGCATGCAGTGGATTAGAAGTTTAATTCTATCAATATAATAGAATAAAGGAAACTTAAGCAGCAATTTTCATAATATTATACAATGCCTTAGTTATGGAATTTTTAACCCAGCAGTACCTCCCACTACTTTACATAATACCGTAATCCCCAACGGAAAACGAGATTTCAATGATTAAATTGAATTCCATAGTGAGAGGTGGACCCCATGAATATATTTCGACTCACAGCTTTGGCACGTTCTCGCCTACATATATTCATTAGGTAGACAACTCATTGTCAATCACTCACTAGTGACTCATAGGTTCTGGTCCTGGTCGTTTCTCATTGTGACAGCTTTGGCACGTTCACAAGGAGGTGTACTAAGGTTAAACTTGTCAATGATAAATTCAAGATACTTGCGTAGTCCTGACAACTTTGGCACGTTCAAGATTTCCGCTTTCGATTGAATTTATCTAGTATCACATATACATCCGATATGGATAAATTTCTATCAGCTACAGCCTCACTGCTTTGGCACTATCTCGGATGCAGCCATAGAACAAATATCCATAAACCGTATTAACAAGACGGACCAAGAAATATGCATCCGATACATATTAACCTTATTAATTAGGAATTTTCCGCAAAGATGCTACGCATTCAATTTAATCAGATTAAATAAATACAACCATGCATAAAGTAAGGACAAAATTAAACATTAAATTTAAAGGCATATTCATATCATGTGTTGAGGTTCATACTTGCTATGATACCATTTTTTGTTGGAGTTTTGGGTAAAATACCCGAGTTATGCAGCGGAATGCGGGAAAATCAAATTTTCCCATTTATTTAATTTTTCTTGGGTAATTAAAATAAACTTATTTATTTTAATCATTCAATACTCAAAAACAGATTTTTTAACCCAAAAATCGGAATTTCAGTAAATTACCATACAACCCCAAAACTTTAAATTTTAATTATTTTAGTCCTAAGTTATTCAAAACAAGCTTAGGTGATTTTAGAAATTTGAAGAAACTTGGAGAATTTACTAGAATGACCCTCAGGCACTATTCATCCAAATTTTTGTTCTGAATTTTAAACCCATTTATGGTTCGAATTTGAAAACCTTTTCAACGCAGAAGTTGTAGGTCTCAATCTTAGCTTTCCGAAGATATATAATTTATAAAAATCGGAGTTCGTATGAGAAAGTTATGCCCCAAATACCGCAAACTATCAGGAATGAAATATCATAGAATTTCGTATCGGAATTTCGAAGAATTTACCGACTGTCCCCAAAGTCGTTTCATGAGTGTATTTGTGTCCCAACATAATTTATATTTTGTTATATTCGTCCCGTAATACCATGATACTATAATGTACTAGTAGTATAGACTACCGGTCGTTACACTTATTTATAAGGAATTCAACCTTGATATTGACCCAAGATGGACACCATTAGTAAGGAGACAAAAACAAAACCGTATCGAGATGCCCCTTGAATCTCACGGTGTTGAATTAATGACACAGATCGTTGGTATATTATCATTTATCCATATCCCACTCATTATTAAAGTATTTTAATTTAGGTGTGAGATTACTGAGTTTAACTATTAAAATCTAATTCCAATTAAATTATCGTTTAAGTCTAAATTAAACAAAGCAATTTGGTGAATTATTCATCCTAATCAATTTAAACAATTTAAAAGGATTACATGAATAATTCATATGCATGTCATGGCATGCTATGATGAAAGAGTATGTACCTTATATTAATTGACATTTTAATTCGTTACATAAAATAAAATTATTCATAGCATAAAATAAATACGCGATTGACTGGGTCCTTCAATATTATCTAAAATAATTTTAAGTAAAATTAAATTCAAGGCATTCCCCGATCTTCAATCTTCAATCCATGAGGGTAAAATTTTCCTAAATTGCTATGGTGTTTCTCAAACACTTTAGTTTGCATTAATAAGTATTCATTATACGTCTTTATGTATAGTTTTAATGGTTATATAAAACTAGCAACATTTAGAAACAAATTGCAACAACTTAGAACAATTCCAAATAGCAGTGAATTATACAACCATGAATCTCAAAAACAGCCCCAAAATAGCCGCTACAGTGATGTTAATATATCCACTGATTTCCTCATCACATTAGGATTTACAAGAAAAGTTTAAATTGAAAGGTCACAGCTGAAATCTAATGGAAAGTTGAAACATATTGCTTATAATCGTAAGCACATTGGAGCAAAACATATAGCCCAGCTCTTAGCATGAAAGGAAGCATAAGATTAGGTTCTCAGAAATGAGGTATGAATTGTCTTTCTATACAATAGTAGTTTACTTTATGATAGGTAGTGTGAGGATAATCTTAGCTTTACACATTTTAACTTCAAATCCACTTATTGCACATTTACATCTGAGTCGAATATGATTAAGTGCATATAATATTGTTCCTTGTATTGTTTGGAGGTTTAATATTGACTTAGTAGAATATAAGTGTGTTATTTTTTAATCATCGATTAATTTAATTAGAAAATAATTAATTTATTAGCTTAAATATATTTTATTATAATAATAAATTATTTAATATGAATATAATTAATAAATAATTCAATTATAATATTTTTCATTCAAGTAAATATCGAAAATTGGATATTTATAGATATCAATGGATATTTATATCCTTGTGGATAAAATCCATATTCATATCCGATATTTAAAAGTAGATATGAATATGGAATTATTCATCTTGGATATATATGGATTTGGACATGGATGTCAATTATTTATATCCAATTGGATAATTGTCATCCCTACATGATACTCATGACAATTATTATTACAAACCGCGGAGCCAGTATTTTCCCCAAAAATTTTAAAAAAAAAAATATTAAACCTAAGTTATTAGAATTTGAGAAATCATGAGATAAGTTGAAACCTTTATGCAATTACAATTTTCTATAAAACAATAATCTTTTCCTTGTGAAGATTACATACCTCTATATTTCTCTCAGCATTTCATTTAGCTGTGTGGTATACTATGTTTGACTGAATATAAATATCTGTACATTTTTATATGCACTGCTTAGGTATTACTAGTCATTCTCTGAACTGTCATTACAGTAATGGATGCTTCATCCAATTGCGAGAACATTGCTTGTACTCTAATATGAAAACCCAAGTAAGCAAAGGCTTGCAATGCAAAAAATGGTAACGAGGTGAACTATGTGGGATTGTGAAAATGTAGGTAACTTTCCATCTTCAGAAAAACTGATATATTAGTATTGCTGACAACCAAACTTGCAAAGGTTAAATGATTTCAGAAGGAATGTCGAAGATGACATCGCCCGACCAAGTCGTTGATAAAATCCATCCTGAATGAAAGAAGTCAAGTCGCCCAATCGGCCTGTTGAACAAATCGTTCAATCGGTCAAACAGCCAAATCGCCCAACCAGCCAGATAATAACCAAACCACGGAGTAGTTACGTAAACGTGGTCTAACGATTAAAGGAAATATGACACGTCTCCAACGGTTATCACAAATAATAAACCTACGTGGAGCACGATCTCAGTGGTTATCACAATGGCAAGTCATAACGACGAGCACAACCTAACAGTTACCACATGACCCAATGATTACTAGAGGTCGAAGACACTACTGGCAGATGAAGAAACAATAAGTTACAGAATGCATGATTCAACCGCTCAAGCAATTACCATATGATTATTTGCCCTATTATATAAGCTCAAAGTAAAGCTAAAAAAAGGCAGAGAAAAATCAAAAGACTCTTATTATAAGCAAATATAATTTTCCTTTCTTGATTAATTAATTAAGATTGTGTGCTTGCACCCATTGGTAACATTCCTCAATAAAATCAGTCACCCATTTTTGAGACTTGGTTCCAAGAGGTTTGATCTTTACACGCACTCTTTCTGCAGACCAAACAATTCTACAACCAATAATTTTTGGCGACCACAGTGGGAGAATGAATGAAAGTAAGTTGAACTGCCAACGAAAAAGAATACTCAAACTGGATCAATACAGAGAAAGTGGGATTGAAGCAAACCAACCAAAACCGCCTCTCTACTGTAGTGGATCATTTTGAGGGCATGGTGAAAAGAAGTCACTATGAGACCATGAGGGAATTGAATCTGAATGTGATACGGTCCTTGCTTGACGATTTCACTGAAGATGTGATTGAACAAGTTAGACTTCAGAACAATCATAATATGGATAAATTTATTTCAACCGGCACTTTGCATTAAGAAAACATGGCCAAAAACATGAGTGCGTTAAATGACCTAATGGCCAGGTACACAAGTATGGGTGCTTTCCCACAAGGAAGTCCAATGCCACCCAACGCATTACCAATGAGGGTAACAATGACCAATGACATGCTTAAAAACTGGTTCTTTACTCGCAAATATAAGAGTTTTAAAGTAATAAAATAATTCGGTAAGTATGGGGTCGATCCACAGGGAATAGATTTAATAGGAAAAATTAATAATTTGAGTGAAAAAAAAAAAGCTTGATTTGTTTGAAGTGATTGAAAACTTTAAATTAGATTGCAATAATAAAATAAAATGTTGGGGTTAGGGGATTCACTTTTAATATTTCAAATTTAGAAATCACATTTTTTATAATAAATAAATTATCATTATTACCCAATTAATTTATTTCAGGAATTAATTATGCCAAAATATTTAAAACCAACGATAAAGGCGGTGATGACTTTATCTATAACAAGTCCAGTTAGGTACTCAATTATGCCAAATAAATAAAACCAGCCATATAGGTGGTAACAAAGTTTGTCAATAATTAATCCAAATTTAAATTAAATATTAATCATCAGATTATAATTTATATATTATAATATAAGTGATATTAATCTATATTTTCATATTAAAAGCTTCGCCCTTTACCCCAGTAAAAAAAAAAAAAGAGAAATTAGCTACTGATAATTTGATAAAAACACACATAATTTTATTACTAAAAGAAAAAAAATAAAAGAAAACTTTAAAATAATAAAACACACAAGAACTGGAATTCCACAAATTTTCAGAGAAAACCATGGACTATCGCATAAAGAAAATAAGGTGTAGAGCACTTTTGTTGCTACTGTAATTGTAAAATTTTTACAATTGCACCCACCAAAATTTTTTGATTTTGATTTTGATTTTGACAATGACTTTTACATATAACACACTTTGACTTTTTCTTCAATTTCAGTTATGAAAACTTCAGAATTAGGAAATCTTGTCAACAATAAAGTTGTAGATATTTGAGTCTTCTTTCATTTGGAATTAGAATCACTTCAATCCGATATCAGAGTAAATATTTATGGCCAAAATACGAATAATACACAGGGTTGAAATTTCCGAGGTTGTACACTGTTAGAACGCCCTATTAAATTTCTGGCCTCCAAAATCCAAATGTCAAGTCCATTTTTCTAGATATGCATCCAAAGTATTATTTCACATACATAAAAGATAAAAATCACAATAAACATAAATATACTTATTATTTAACAAATCTGCTAAATTAATGAGATTAATAAAACTACAAGTGTCAAATGATTAACTTTTCTTTTAATAATATGTACTTTTTAGTGTTCATCACACTCGCCCAACCAGCTTATTACTAGTCCCTAGTAATTTAAGCGAAAATTTAAAAGAAAAATGCTTATCCAAGTTAATAATTATTTTCTTTCTTTCTAAATTATCAAATAAGTAAATTCTCATGTACTTTTTACCATTCTTCCAAACATACATAAAACAAAGTATCAATCAATTCATTATGCCAATATTATTCACAGGTCTAGTTGAAAAGAGAGTAATATTTTTTTCCTAAAATTACATTAGAGCTCACACTTTTTGGCAATGAAAGTTTATTTATAAATACAATTTTTTTTTATAATAATAATAATACATCTTCAATTCTTATAACGAGTTTTGGGGCATTAGGTGTTAAGACACTCATACAGACTTAATTACTCGGATCTCAGTATAGGCATTGTATTTTTGCATAAGTCCCGATGATGAGCCTCGTATGGAGGCACTACCCGATAAGTTGCGGAAGTCGCAGGAAACAGACGTCGGAAGGGAAAATTCCAAAATAAATACCTTGTTGGATTTAATTCGTTTGCCTAGTCTCGGGTTCGCTCATTGGATCTCTGTTTTAAAATTTATCCTCAGCCCACAAACCACCAACCACACGCCCAAGCCCACCAAAGAACCAAGCTCCACACGCCCAAAGCCCATCAAAAACCCATCCAAAAAATATCCAACACATTAAACACATGTTAAAATCCAAACAAATCACCTTCCTAATTTAAATAAATCTCATGCCTAACTTAAAAAAATCAAATCAAATCCCATAAATCCCTTTCCTAAACTAAATCAAATAACCTTCCTAATTGAATAGATCTTTTCCTTATGACACACTAATTAAAAGATACCCCCCATGATTGCATGATTTGTTTCCTAACCAAATAAGGACAACCCTAATCCCTTCTTATAAAAAGGAGCACAAACCAAACCTTAAGACCCCTAGCTCTTTCACCACATTCACGGCTGACAAAAAAAAAAAAGAAAAAAACCTAACTCTATCTCTCTCATCACTCTTTTCACGCACAAACTCCTCTTGGTTCTCACCTCTCGGCATCTCACAAACAAAACAAATCAACCCACCAAAGCCCCTCTCCACCGATTCAAACATCAACAAATATGAAGCCCTGACGAACACACACACAAAACAGACCCCTCACCCTTCATTCTCTCTCACAATCTGACACTGCCAAAAAACCCTAAACTCTCGGATCTCTCTCTCATTCTCCAAAGAACCAAGGCAGCACCAGCCGAGCAAACATCAAAGAAAACCAAAACAAATAAACCCTACACGTGAAGACGAAACCCACCGACCAAGAATAAAACCCTTACCAACCCTAATCTTCTTGGTCACTCATACACTCGGCACTTCTCTCAATTCGGCACACACACGTCCCTCAAGCCGTGCACACACCTTACACACACTCAGCAAGCCACTAGCTAACAAACCAACAATACACACGAGCAACACAAAACAATAAATCCTTCAAACAGAACCCACCACTTGGCCGAGCAAAACAACAAAAAAATACTGAACAAAGACACAAACCTAGTCAAAAAATAGCCTTCACCGAACCAAATCCAGTGAGCCGAAACAGCACCAAAAAAACAGTCCAAAATAGACCCAAAAATACCCAAAAATAATGGCCAAATAACCCTAAAACAGTCCCCTATATTACCAAAAATAATACCCCAAAACAGCAGCCCAAAACAGCAGGCAACGAAGGAAAACAGTGAACCAGTGAACCAGAGGATTTACGGAGCATTAACCCTTCCGACGGCCGCGTAACGCACTTCCAAGAGGCGACTTAAAAGGTAAGACCTGAGGGTACCCTTTTATTTATTCTCGTTCATCTTTTTAAATATTTATTAGTATTTCTTCACATGCGTATGGTTGGTTCATGTATGTTATTATTTTGGGATGAATAATTTTGTGCTATCTCTCATGGTATATCGGATGGAAACCCAGACGTAAATTCCGTAGCCGAATCTGAATGGACGGTAGTGCGGTCTGAACTTGGGATACAATTCCACATACTACTTGAGAAACACACATATTTCATTTTATCTAATCTTGTGTTTATCCATGGTTCATTAGAAATAGCACGTTATTTCCATGAATGATTTAGTTATTTCTTTCGTATTATGAGCTTTATTATATCTCTTCAATGTTTATATTTAGACAATCATTATTTATTTCTATTTCCGCATTTGTCAATTTAATATGTTTATGAAATTGTGTGCTTGCTGTTATGTCGACTTACTTTTATGCATGCAAACTTAGATATAGGTTGTATGCAAACTTAGATATAGGTTGTATGCTAACTTAGATATAGGTTGTATGCAAATTTAGATATAGGTTATTCTTGCATATGTATGTTACGTAGACTTGGTTATATTATTGTACAAATCCGTTCATTACAAGTGACATAAGTAAGGGACCATTCCGAACCCAACGGTTTGAGGTCTTCCCTTGCGAGGGGTGAGTGCAGCCTTAAATCATTTCCCAGTTCACACTGGGTGGCGACTCCTTTATTCTCCGGTTTAGTCCCCCGCGGGCTACTCCATACTCCCGACCGGGTCGCGAGCCTGGAACAGCGTCGCTGATTTCTGTGTCCTACAGTTTGGCGACTCCACTGAGGATAGAGAATCGTCCCCGAAATAATGCCTTGTAATGTTTGTGATTTTTGTTTTAGTTAACTGTGTCTACAGTGGGTTTAATGGGTTTAATCAAAGGCACTATTAGAGCTAGGTAATGGTTTGGTGTCTTCCTTCATTCACTACCTTTCTATAAGGAAAAGCTGTGAAGGCACCTAGATAATCATTTACTTGAAGCTTACCGTGATGGACTAATTTGGATGACCTATTGTTTATGTTGGACAAAATGACCCATAGCGTCACTATTTGCACAGATCATTGTGTTGTTGTAGCAAATTAACTATGTGACAAGGAAATTGCACTCTCATCATTTGTGATTAGATCAGCATAGATATATAAATGAAGAGAGGTCCCTATGATTAGTTCCTGGATTGAGAATGATATGAGACAGTATCAGTCCACGAAGGATTAATCATTAAATATCCCTAGCCGGAGTATTATCGAGACTGGACATCGATAATGCAGAATAGGCTAGTATTGCACTTGTGTGCGTTGTGAGGGCACAACGGCATAGTTCTCATATATATAAGTATCGGATACTTATGCAAGTGCGATAGGAGGTCGTGTTTCACCGATGGTACGGGAAACAGCTTCGCTCTGGATAGACCCATCGGAATCCCATTGGTATTATGACTATGTGTCTATGGGAGGCCGAAATCAAGGTAGGTGTGTATAGTCTTAACCTGAGACTTACATCGCTAATACTTACGATAATCGATAGACTTTGGTCTTGGTTGGTACAGGGTTTTAACCGGTTCTGCGTACACCACTTCTGGGTTTATCAGAGAGTCGTAGTGTATTGGGTGCGATGTCAAGACGGAAGTATCACTTCAGTCATAGTGGAGATGATGTCACGCAGGATACGGTACTAGTGCTCTGAGTGATGCGCATCCAATCGGGATATTGTGACCAGGTCATAAATATCCGATTATAGAGACTATGTTACCAGACATCC
>SKCR01025976.1:0-19771 GCA_019454045.1 Zanthoxylum bungeanum | reverse complement strand
TCGATTTCGACGCGAAATTGAAATTAGATTTTAATTCGGGCAAACGAGTTAATTTAGAATTAATTCGTTAGCGACGTAAATAATAATTTCGCTAGGCGCAATTATTATTTAAATTCGATTTAATTAACGTCGCGACGTAAGCGTACCGGTATTTCGGAAATTCGAACCCAAACGCGTGAGTGCTCGTGGGCCCACTTTCATTTGGAAACGTGTGGGGCCCACATGACACTTGTCATTATTTGCATTATTTAATCAAGATGTAATGCATGAAGATAGTGTACAAAGCACTCAAGGTATTGCATGAAATTGAGTGTTAGACACTCTAAGTCTTGCATGGTTTGTGTCATAAGTATATTATTATTTAATATAATTATGACATAAATATAAATTGATTTTTGAGACAAAAATCAATTACTTCTCCCCTCTCCTAATTACCGAAACTGTGACAGTTTCTAGGCTCTCCATTTTTCCGGTTTTTGTAGCAAAAGGCTTGAAGAATTTGTGTTTGTTGGAACATAAAACAACATCTTTGGCTAGCACCAACAGGGATCATACAAGGTGTTATGGGAACTCATCTAGAGCTTGGAAGGATCAACTTAAGCTTGGAGCTTCTCTTTACTGCTTGGCCGAATTCCCCACTGCACAAGGAGCAATTTTCGCTTCATCCATTGCATCCACATTTGGTTTTTGTGAGTATTGTTTCCGCCATACTTCAATCTAGTTCATTCTTATATATATCTTGCTTGTTTTTGATCTTGGGATATGGTTATTAGATTCCCAACAGCTAGCACTCGGTAATTTTTTGCAACCAAAATCATCACTTTTCTTCTTCCAAGCTCACAGTTTTTGAAGAACCAAAGAAGAGAAGAAATGGCCTCTAAGGCCGAGAGAGATGAGAGGAAGAGAGTGAAAAATGTGAAGTGTTTGGTTGTTGGAAATTAAGTGTATCTAATACACAAAATCAAAAGTCAAATACCAAATAATAAAGAAATAATAAATGTCTTTCAAGCCATCAAAAGCTTTCCAACAACTCACATCAATCACTCAATCAAGTGACTAGTTGTCACATCACTCAAAGTGACAAGTGATTTGACGCTTGATGTGACTTGGGGCCCCACTCGATTCGAAATGCGAGCGGCCCCGCGAACACTCCCGGGTTCGGGTTCGCTAATTCCAAATTAACGAATTTTCCGTTGCGACGAAATTAAATAATTATGCCTAGCAAATCATTATTCACGTCGCTAACGAATTAATTCTAAATTAACTCGTTCGCCCGAATTAAAATCTAATTTCAATTCCGGGTCGAAATCCAATTTCGTTTAATATATCGAATATATTAATTTATCGATTAATTCCAAATTAATCGTTCTCTCTCCTTTTAATTAATATTTATCCCAGATAAAATATCTCGCTATTATCCCAGATTAATTTTCTCTCTCTTCATAATAATCCCAGATTAATAAAGTGCGAGTCATAAGTCATCGATGAATCTTCGGGAAGCGACCTATGAGATCCCTGGATATGTTGGCAGTAAATACGGTCGTCGGACTATACGAACACGTAAGTACATAGTACTACATTTTTACCGATTTACAACACAAGGTTGGCTTCTAGCAAAGCGCCATGCCTACCCAATTCTCTAGAAATATCCTTACAGGAATATGTGATCTATATCAGGCGTAGTCTACGTAGTATTGCATATTTCGATCCAGTATCGGATGTCACATGCAAGGCCTGGGACTGGAAATGTGTCTGCCCCGTACGAAACACATATCGGATCTCTGGAAACTAGTCTCTATAATCGGATAAACATGACCTAGTCATAATATCCCGATAACTACAGCATAAGAGAACCAGTTTTCTATCCTACGTGATCATCATCTCCACTATTACTGGCGTGATACTTCTATCTCGACATCACACCCAATACACTACGATTCTCAACATATCCAGAAGAGGCGTACACAGAACATGTTAAAGCCCTGGACGACCAAAACCAAAGTACATTGATTGTCGTAAGTATTAGCGGTGCAAGTCTCAGGTTAAGACCAAATATACCTACCCTAATTCGGACTTCCATAGACACATAGTAATACTACCAATGGAATTTCGAGGGGTCTATCCAGAGCGAAGCTGTTTTCCGTACCATCGGTAAAACACAACCTCCTACTACACTTGCATGAGTATCCTATACCCAAATATATGAGAACTATGCCATTATGCCCTCACAACGCGCACAAGTGTAATACTAGTCTATTCCGCATTATTGATGTCCAATCTCGATAATACTACGAGTAGGGATATTTAATGATTAAACCTTTATGGATTGATACTGTCTCATCTCATCTCAATCCAGGAACTAATCATATAGACCTTTCATCATTTATACATCTTGGTGATCTAATCACAAATGATAAAAGAGCAATTTCATTTGTCACATAGTTAATTTGTACAACAACACCATGATCTGTACAAATAGTAACGCTATGGGTCATAACTGTCCAACAATCTCCCACTTGGCCTATAGCCAGTCACTCGAGTGTCCGACACCCGAACTATGTACGGTTCGCTCAAACTTCTGCTGAGGAAAGACTTTCATCAGCGGATTTGCATGATTATCATATGATGTGATTTATTCGATCATCACATTGCCACGATATATGATCCGAACGAATCAGATGAATATCGAAGTATATATCTGGATCGTTGATGAGACCATTAATTCTATTGCCTGTGCTGTAGCCTAGCTCAGCTGCTAACAAAACTACTCCTAATCTGATTAGGATTATTATCAATCCAGAAGGCTTCTATTGCTGCCTCAGCGGCATCAATAATCAACTTTTGTTGTTTATTCGGTAGCAGTATCTTGCTTGGAAGATTTCCAGCTCACTGTTCCGTTATTCAAACTTTATAGTACCGTTGTTACGACTTACATTCGTTTATTATCGGTTAGGAAACTTGCAGCTGTGAACCCAGTCACTTCAAGTTCTCATTCTCCATAGTTTAAGACAACATCCTTAGTTCATCTAAGATACTAAAGGATGTTCTTAACATCAATCCAATGAAAATCACTTGGATTGGCCCGATTGTGACTCCATATGCTCAAAGCGTATGAGACACCAGGGCGCGTACATTTATTTTAATGTAGGAGTTCTCAGAGAGTATCAACAACCTTTAAATCTATCCCAGTAGATCTTTATTCCTAGAATAAAGATTGTTTCTCCCAAGAATTCTACAGTGAATTTTCTCGAAATCCAAGCTTTCATCGATTGTATTTATGGGAATATCATTTCCAAGAAATGACATATATTATCATTATTTTATAGGACATTCACCCACTAACCCTCTTATATACACAATAATCATTTTGTTTTGAATTAAATCATACACCATTATGATTACATCAAAACGATAATTCCAAGAACTCAACGCTTGCTCCATCCATCCATGGATCGAATAACCTGGTTTTCTAGTTATGGTACGACAAAACCATCAGGATGTTGTAAACATCCTCCAAAAGGTTTCCGTTAAGGAAAGCGATTTGGGCATTCAACTGCCAAATTTCATAAATGAAATATGCAGCATCAGCAAACATATCCAATGGATTTAACGTGGCAACAGGTAAAAGGTTTCGTCGTACAACACAATGTGATATGACAGCTTTTTCGCTACAAGCCTAGCTTAGTACGCTGGTATGTTGCCTCCTTGTATGTCTTCCTTGAAGACTTATATAGTACCAATAGACACAATGCCTTCCGGTACAATCAACTAGTATCCAAACTTAGTTGGTATACATGGAATCCATTTCGGAACTTCATGGCACTTTGCCATAATAGGGAGTCGATGCCTTGTATCACTTCCTCATATGTAGTCAGTTCGTATTCCTCAATAGAGATTGACATCTTATGAGGTGAGATCAGAAACCCTACCCCAGGTTGTTTTCTGACATCTCTCCGACTTACGCAGTTCTTGTGTATTCGAAGATTACTGGTATAGTTTCATCCTTGATGAACTATTTGTGTTCCATTAAGAATCAGTGCCTGGAATAGTATTACTCGATTTTCATCGAGTTTTACTTTCCTCCCACTTACCACTACATATCGGTATTACTTTTAGGAAAAACTGCATGGTGAGCACAATTACATTGTTCTCTTGTGAGTTGTATAAGACTATAAGTACTATACTTTTGTTTCTCTAGGATAACCTACAACTTGGCACTTATCCGATTTGGGTTCTAGTTTGGTATCATCCAAACATATGCCCAGCATATTCCAATCTTCAGGAATGAAAAAACCCGGTTTCTTTCCTGTTCATATCTAATATGAAATCTGTCAAACGATTTTTATGGAACCTTATTCTAAATAAGTTCTGCACTGTTTATGCGTATCCGTTAAAGGAAATGATAGCTCAGAGTGACCTATGATGAACCGAACCGGATGATGGCCAACAAAATTGGTTTCTCCGGTCGGACACACGCACCGTCAACTGACGTGTTACGGATGAGTCCTCATTGAAAGAATACTATACTCTTTCAAGTATTTGAGAAACTTATTGCTTAAGTATTTTCATCATGGTCCAATCATGATGGTTTAATACTTTAGCCGATCTGTCTGTCTATTTCGTGTCGAAACTTTAAAAGTTTCCCATTTGTGTTTCAAAAGAAACACATATAACCATAACGCGATGCCACATCCGTAATGGTCACGGAATATTCATATCCACATCTAGCCTAGCTAGATATGGGCCCACCTACGTCACTATGAACCAGTGCTAACAGATCGGTGGCACTTACACTTTTACCAAGTAAATAGTGTTTTAGGCACTTTGCCCAGTAAACTAGATTCGTAGACATTATTTGAATAGAATAAAATTTGTCCTAGTACCCACTCTTCGAAAGTGTGGATATACGAGTCTTGTTTAATTGTGTCCTAGACTACAATGCCACATTTAAGTTTTAACTGATCAAATCAGTTTGAGCTATTTGTTTGTCATGTTATATGTTTGAGATTCATTTATATTCAGAATATAAATTCTGTTATTCACATCTAATGTTTTTATCTCAATATCATCTTTATATAATAAAACACTTTAGTGTTCTAGAGTATAAAGGTATACCCGCAACGGGTTAAACCCTGATATAGAGATAATGTTTCTAGTCAAACTAGTTATATTTTAACAGTATCCTAATTTAAGTACCACCTGAAGGGTAGTTCCTACCTAAACTAGGTATCTACGGTTAAAACAGCGACTTTCGTCCCGTTTCAGATTCGCAGATTAAATCTCAACTGAAGTCAGTATCCTGCTTATAGGCCAGATTCTGCACATCAGTACATATTTATGTACCACTTATAGTATCTAAAATCCAATTTTAATACTAGCAGTGAACATATTTATGAAAAACATATTTGAAGTCAGAGCCTTGCCCGTCTTCAATTCCTTCATGTCTGCTTTGTCCGAACGGCAGTCACGCTTCCGCGATCCTGTTTGCCACAATTTAGGCAGACATTTTGGGATATGTCCTTTATCTTCTAAGAAGATTATAATGATTTTGCCTTTGCCCTTTTCGGTACCCCAGAAGCCTTTGGCCAAGCCTTGGCCTTCTAGAATATCGAAGTAAGGTGCGCCTTGCGCTTCTCGCCTTATTGCAAACTTTGGCTTTGACTCCTTGAGAATAACCATTAACTCTCCAAGAGTTTACTATTGCAATTTGGTACTTCTAATATCTAAAATAGATCTATGAAGATCCTTCGATTTCATTATCATACTTTAAGAATCTAATCCTTAGTTCTGATTAAGCAATTAAGGAGTCTATTTGGCAAGCATAACAGATTAAGCACTAAAGTTATCATTACATGAATATTCCAAATATCATGCTCTACTATTTGCTTAACTCCGGGCTTTGGCCTAATATGTTATTTTATCAAATAAAGTAACTTATTAGTTTCCAGGACCATCCTGAAATTTTATTCCCAATTTGAAAATTAAAGTCGTTTAAATACATTTTTCACCCAGGATTATGTTTTAAACACTAATCTTTCAATTATCTTGATTCTAATAGTCCAACTATTAAATCAACGATTTAGGTACTATTTATTATAATGATTACTATATTCTAACTATATAATCAACTATAATTTAATTAATTAAAACAAATATATTGATTACTATAATCCAATTCTATAATTAACTATACATGAAATAGTTTGAATACAGTCCAACTGTTTATTAAAACAACATTAATTATTAGTCCAACTAATATATTGATTTATTGACGAAAAATTTGTAATGAGCGCGTATGGCAAGTTACTAAACGAATATTGCAAATTTAATACTTGCCTCCCACTATTTTTCGGCGAGCCTCTAACCCTCTGTGGAGTACTCAGGAAACCTTGTTTCCTAGTGGGCTAGGATCCCGTTAAATAACACACAATCTTGACTTTGGCCAACAATTGTATGATAATTAACTAGGTAGATCTCTAAGATCAATTGGATCCCATCCAATTCCTAGATCCAGTAGGTGGACATCCAAGTCCGAAACATATATCTTATATGCCAATATATCCAATATATTGCCTAACCTTTTTCCTCTGAATCAACTAAGCCTTGGCTTTGGCACAACAAACTTAGTGATCCCAGTTAAGCGGAACCCATTGACCTTGGAAAGCTTCGTAATCAATGTCGAAGGACAAGAAGTGATCTTGACTTTGGCAACAAATCACAACTTGGACAAGACACCGATATGGAACAAAGCCTTCATGATTCAAACACATCCTTGATGGACAAAGGCCTTGACTTTGGCCAACAAACCAATGCCAGTCTTAGATCTTGAGTAAGAATCACTAAATGGAAGGAAAAACGCTTAATATTTTGTGAGGGTTTTTCGCGTACAAATTGGAAACCAATTTATTATCTTTGTTAAGGTCTCATCATCATACACCCTTAAACATGCATTCTAAACACATAATAAGGCGCATATAAATAAATAATAATGATATGCGGATGGATACTTAACACATTGTTCCTAAAACAAATCTCTCCCTTTCCTCTCTCCCGCTAGCACATGTATTACTTCTACCCGTTACATAACACTTCTAAAGAAACCTCATTTACATTGAGGGGAATAGGTGAGAAGAGAAATACAAAGAGTAAGGAGGTAATAGGCTGGACACGCAGGTCCAATTAATAAATTCTAAATTTATTACAATAATTTCTAAAATTGCCCCACCCATCTAATATCCATCTGATATACATTATTCATGCATCGCAACCATGTATTCACACAAGCATGTTATCAATCAATCTAATCTAATTAATTAATCTGATAATTAATGACCATCCAATGTTCAAACAATGATTTGATTTTGTGCGAGTCCAACTCATTTTGCGAATAAGTACTCAAAGTACGAATTCTTGAATTAAATTAAACTACAACATTAAATCCAATTTAATTTGCATTTAATACTAATTCATTTATTTAATTCCAAATTAAATATTACACTTTATTAATAAACCTTTGCGACTTAGATTCCAAATCTAATCGTTACGGGTCTCAAAGCCCGATTAACATCCAATGTTAATTTAATTAAAGTCCAATGGGCTTTCAATTAATTTCTTAAGGCATGGACTTTTGGTCAACTTGGGTCAAACCCAAAGACGAAAGCCCATTTAAAGGAATCACCCTTATATGCCTAGAAATCAATTTAGGCCCATTAGGTCCAATTAAAGTTAAAGGTCTATTATTCATAATTGGACTTTATGGATGTGGTTTTGGGCCCAATTGGATCCAACCAATTTGCCTAAACCAATCTTGGTACAACCAAGCCCATTAAAGCCCAATTACAACTTTACAAGCCCAATTTCCAAAATAGGCCCAATTAATTAAATTACCAAATTCCAAATTTTATAACTTAATTAACCAAAGTGCATTGTCTTAATTAATTACCCAAATTAATATTTTCAAAACATCAATTAGCCTAATTAATTATGCACATTAACATCAAAACATGTCCAACACATTTTAATCAAAATCAACTCATTTCCCATGCTAACTAGTCTCGGCAATTAGGGTATTTTATGTCCAATTTTAAATCCAATCCAATTGAATCTTAAATCAACATTACCCAATTGTTTCAAGTCATCCAATGATCAAACAAACAAAATACCAAGACATTTAGGGTAGTAGTACCTCTCGGCCAAGCCAAAGATTTGGGCAAAATTTTATCCAATCAATATTTCATGAAATTGATCCAATCCAACTTCAATTAAACATCATTTAAGCACACTCAATCAAACAATTTAATCAAATCATGCTCAAATTCATTTTACCCAATTTTAACCATAAATTCAAGTTTCATGCTTCATCTCGCTCTGATACCATTGTTGGGTTTCTACGGTCCCAAGGATCGATTTAAAGCGATGAAACATACATGTGAATACAACAAGGAAGTTGCGGAATACTTACATTGAGCGGTTGAGCGATCCGACGAAGAACAAGAACTTTTTAAGCCCTTTGAGACTCTTCCAAGATGCTCGGCAGTGCAGAATTTTTGAAATCCAAATTGTTGCATTTTCGGTCCTCTCCAAGCTCCAAGCTTGGTGATGTGAATTCCAAGTCCACGGGTGGGTTTCCCTATCACCTTTGCAAGACTCTAAAGTGTGCTAGCACTCGGTAATTTTTTGCAACAAAATCATCACTTTTCTTCTTCCAAGCTCACGGTTTTTGAAGAACCAAAGAAAAGAAGAAATGGCCTCTACGGCCGAGAAAGATGAGATGAGGGAGAGAGTGAAAAATGTTAAGTGTTTGGTTGTTGGAAATTCAGTGTATCTAATAACAAAATCAAAAGTCAAATACCAAATAATAAAGAAATGATAAATGTCTTTCAAGCCATCAAAAACTTTCCAACAACTCACATCAATCACTCAATCAAGTGACTAGTTGTCACTTCACTCAAAGTGACAAGTGATTTGACGCTTGATGTTACTTGTGGGCCCCACTCGATTCGAAATGCGAGCGGCCCCGCAAACACTCCTGGGTTCGGGTTCGCTAATTCCTAATTAACGAATTTTCTGTTGCGACGAAATTAAATAATTATGCCTAGCAAAATCACTATTCACGTCGCTAACGAATAATTCTAAAATAACTCGTTCGCCCGAATTAAAATCTAATTTCAATTCCGAGTCGAATCTAATTTCGTTAAATATCTAATATATTAATTATCGATTAATTCCAAATTAACCATTCTCTCTCTTTTAATTAATATTTTATCCCAGATAAAATATCTCCGCTATTAATCCCAGATTAATTTTCTCTCTCATCATTAATTAATCACAGATTAATAAAGTTCGAGTCATACATCATCGGTGAATCTTCGAGAAATGACCCATGAGATCCCCGGATATGTTGGCAGTAAATACGGTCGTCGGACTATCCGAACACGTAAGTACCTAGTACTATATTTTTACCGATTTACAAGACATTGTTGGCTTCTAGCAAAGCGCCATGCCTACCCAATTCTCCAGAAATATCCTTACAGGAATATGTGATCTATATCAGGCGTAGTATACGTAGTATTGCGTATTTTGATCCAGTATCGGATGTCACGTGCAAGGCCAGGGACTGGAAATGTGTCTGCCCCGTACGAAGCACGTATCGGATCTCTGGCAACTAGTCTCTATAATCGGATAAACATGACCTAGTCATAATATCTCGATAGCTGTGTTGGAGTTTCTAGGTCCATAGGATCGAATACAAGCAATGAAATATGTGCGAATACAAATCGAGAAAGTCACGGAATACTTACATCGATCGGTTGAGCGACGCGGAGGCCATGAAAACACTTCACTGCCTCTCTACACTGCTCGGCAACTACAGCAGTTCACCTCACTGTTTTGCGCCATTTTGGTCTCCTTCGTCAAGCTCCGAGCTTCGTTGAACGGTTCCCGGCTCATGGGTGAGCTTCCCTATCACCTTCGCATGTTTCGCGGAGTGCTAGCTCTCTAGAAATTTGCCACAAATCTCACCACTTTTGCTTCCCTATTCACGGTTTTGTGAGAAAACCAGTGAACATTTCAGCCCTCCATGGGCGTGAATGAGGAGAGAAAATGGAGGAGGAGAGAGATATATAAAAGTGTGAAAAATGAATTGGAAAAAATGGTAAATGATTTACAAAACCTATACCAAATTTTTCCCTCCAATAACAAAGCATTAAATGCCAACCACACACATCAACTTGCCATCAATCCATCACTCAGTGAATAGTGACTGGTGTCAATCACTCAAAGTGAAAGACATCCATCACTTGATTGACGACTGATGTGACGCTAGAAGCGACTAACGATTTGACGCTTGATTTGATTTGTCGCACTCGCATTCGAAATGCTAATGCGCTCGCAAATAATCTTGGGCTCGGGTTCGCTAATTCTAAATTAACGAATTTTCCGTTGCGTCGTTAATAAATCTAATTTAATTAAATAATCATGCCAATCATAATTACTATTCACGTCGCTAACGAATTAATTCTAAATTAATTCATTCGCCCGAATTAAAATCTTATTTTAATTCCGCGTCGAAATCCAATTTCTTTTAATATATCAAATATATTAATTTATCGATTAATTCCAAATTAATCGTTATCTCTATTTATCAGTATTTTATCCCAGATAAAATATCTCCGCAATTAATCCCAGATTAATTTTCTCTCTCATCTAATTAATCCCAGATTAATTGAAAGTGCGAGTCATACGTCATCGGTGAATCTTTGGGAAGCGACCCATGAGATCCCCGGATATATTGGCAGTAAATTCGGTCGTCGGACTATCCGAACACGTAAGTACCTCGTACTACATTTATATCGAATTACAAGACAAGGTTGGCTTCTAGCAAAGCGCCATGCCTACCCAATTCTCCAGAAATATCCTTAGAGGAATAAGGATCTATAACAAGCGTAATATACCGTAGTATTGCGTATTTCTGTCCAGTATCAGATGATCACATGCAAGGCCTGGGGCTGATATAGTGTCTGCCCCGTACGATGCATATATCGGATAACGAGCAACTAGTCTCTTTAAAATCGGATAATCATGACCAAGTCATATTATCCCAACGGTTGCAACCTTATATAGAGAGCCAGTTCTGTATCCCTGCGCGATCATCAACTCCATATGACTGGAGTGACACTTCCGTCTCGACATCACACCCAACACACTACGATTCTCGATATACCCAAAATTGGCGTACACAGAAACTGGTTAAAGCCCTGGACGACCTCAACCAAAGTATATTGATTGTCGTATGCATTAGCGGTGCAAGTCTCAGGTTAAGACCAAATACACCTACCCTGATTTCGGACTTCCATAGACACGTAGTCATACTACCAATGGAATTCTGAGGGGGTCTATCCAGAGCGAAGCTGTTTCCCATACCATCGGTGAAACACAACCTCCTATTACACTTGCATGAGTATCCTATACCCAAATATACGAGAACTATGCCATTGTGCCCTCACAACACCCATAAGTGTAATACTAGTCTTTTACGTATTCATCGATGTCCAATCTCGATAATACTCTGACTAGGGATATTTAATGATTTATCCTTCGTGGATTGATACTGTCTCATATCATTCTCAATCCATGAACAAATCATAAGGACCTCTCATCATTTATATATCTAAGTGATCTAATCACAAATTATAAGAGTGCAATCTCATTTGTCACATAGTTAATTTGTACAACAACATCGTGATCTGTACAAATAGTGACGCTATGGCTCATAATTGTCCAACAAGCTACATCATATAAGAGAACCAGTTCCGTATCTTACGTGATCATCATCTCCACTATTACTGGAGTGATACTTCTATCTCGACATCACACCCAATACACTACGATTCTCAACATACCCAGAAGAGGCGTACACAGAACTTGTTAAAGCCCTGGATGACCAAAACCAAAGTACATTGATTGTCGCAAGTATTAGCGGTGCAAGTCTCAAGTTAAGACCAAATACACCTACCCTGATTCGGACTTCCACAGACACATAGTAATACTACCAATGGAATTCCGAGGGGTCTATCCAGAGCGAAGCTGTTTTCCGTACCATCGGTAAAACAAAACCTCATACTACACTTGCATGAGTATCCTATACCCAAATATATGAGAACTATGCCGTTATGCCCTCACAACGCGCACACGTGTAATACTAGTCTATTCCGCATTATCGATGTCCAATCTCGATAATACTACGACTAGGGATATTTAATGATTAAACCTTTATGGATTGATACTGTTGTAGGCATTGCATTTTCGCATGTGAAACCCGATGATGAGTCTCAGTTGGAGGCACTACCTTTTTAGCTAAGGATATTGCGGGAAACGGAGGTCGGAAGGGGAAATTTGAAATAAGTACGTCATCAAGTTCATTTTCAAGCTCACTGTCTTCGTTAGTCCTGCGTTCGTTACTTCGTTCGAACGTCAGGCAGATTGCGGACGTTCATGTAGCGTTCGAATTGGCGTTCGAACGGCGTCGGTGTTTCTGGTTTTGCTGCTAGCCTCGCACCCCAGCCCATTTAGCTCCCCAAAGCCCATAAAACACACCCCAATTTAATTAAATTAAACATTAAACATTAAATAAAATATTTAAATCATTTACCAATTAAATAAAACATAAAATATAGTCATACCTAATTAAGATAAATCAAATATATTAACTTCCTAACTAAACAAATCACATACTAAATTAAAAAGATGTCATGCCTAACTAAAATCAATCATAACCAATTTAAAGATATTGACTTCCTATTCTAGCCAAGATTTGTCCCCCCCTCAATCTAATCATTTCCTTGTCCAACACCAAATCATATCTCTCTTTAATGCACCAAATCCCTTCCTTGTGAGACAAGGTGAAGCCCTAACCCTTCTCTATATAAACAACCCCTACCCAAAGCCATCCAACTCCTAGCTAGTTCACGCCCATCACAAACAAAAAGAAGAAAAGAATTTCCAACCCCTAGCTCATACACATAATAACAAACAACTCTCTTCACCCCCACTCTCACATTACCGAAAACAACAAGCCCTCAAACACTCTCATATTACCGAAAATACAATAGCCATTCACACCCCCTCCAACCACCAAAACGCCAAAATCACAGCCTCACGCAGCAGCGCATCTCTCCACTCAAACGGCCCCTCGTTTGCACCAATAACAGCCCACAATTAACCCTCCATTGCTGATTCAACACGCCCTGATACAATAAACAGCCACGCTCAGCCCACTAGACATAAAAAAACCAACCTCACCGCTTCAGCCCTCAAGCTGCCTCACCACACGTTCCCTGACTTCACAACCCTCCACCCATCAGCACCCTCACAAACGACGACAACCCTAGCTTCATCCTTCTCCCTCTCTCACTCGGTGAAAGCCACAAACCACGCACAAGAATCACGACAAAACTGACCCCACTGACCGTAACAAAAAAAACAGCCCACACCATCAATAAACAAAGTCACCACACGTCTTCTTCTCTCCTTGACACCTCACGCCTTCTTCTCTCCTTGATACCTCACGCCAAAGCCATGCAGCACATGCGCAGCCCCTACAAACCCTAAAAAACTCTTGTCTCTCTCGACGCTTCACTCAGCCTGCGCGCCACAAGCCCCCCCGACCACGTAACAACAACTATATACCCCACTCAACACGTAACCTTCACTCAATTAGCCTTCATAGCCACTAAACACGTCCCTGTCCACGCCACTCACTACCCACTTTGCCTTCACCAGCCTGCTTCACGCACCATAGGCGCACGTAACAAGCCCTCTGTCAACGCCACTCACAGCCCCCCTCACCTTCACAAAATTTGATCGGCAATACAAGCCTTTCACTGAGAGCAATAACGAGTGAGAACTGCCCCCAAAACAGTAGTAAAATAGCCCCAAACCGAGTCCAGAAAACAACCCATTTGACCACCGAAATAACTCTGAAAACAGCCTAAAAATAGTGCCAAAACCGAGACCAAAACAGTCCATAATTACCAAAAAATAGTGACCAGAAAATACAACGAAAACAGCAGCGAAACGGAGTGAAAACAGCAGCCCAAATAGTGAAACAGCGAGGAAAAACGTTGGATTAGTGAACCAGAAGAGTTGCGGAGCACCAACCCTTCCGACGGCCGTGTAACGCGCTTTCGAGAGACGACAAAAGAGGTTAGACCTGAGGGCACCTTCTTTATTTATCATCTTTCGTTTATTTTTATTTATTTTAATTCGCATGAGAGTCATTTATTGAGGCATGATATGAATTCTGGATGAGCGGAATATGTGTTCTCTTTTGTGGTATATCGGATGGAAACCCGGACGTAAATTCCGTAGCCGAATCTGAATGGACGGTAGTACGGTTTGTACTCAGGATACAATGCCATGTACTACTTGAGGGACACACATATTTCGTTCATCCAACCTTGTATTTGAGCATGTTGTAGTTCGTAGGTTATTTATTTGTTGTTAAAGCATGATTTAGCCTAGTTTGTTATTTATCTTCAAGCATGATTACGTTATTTGTTGCGAACTTAGACATATGATTTATCTTTATAAACATGAACTAGATATATGTTGTTCTTGAGCATGTTGTGTAGATTCGGTTAAGATATTGCATAAATCACATCATTACATGTGGCATAAGTAAGGGACCATTCCGAACCCAACAGGTTTGAGGTCTTCCCTTGCAAGGGGTGAGTGCGGCCTTAAATCTTTGTCCCGGTTCACACTGGGTGGTGACTCCATGTTATTTCGTACTTCCCAACTAGGCCGCGAGCCTAGAACAGCGTCGTCGATTTCTGTGTCCTACAGTTTGGCGACTCCACTGGGGATAAGAGAATTGGCCCTGAAATCATGTCTTGTGATATGTATAATTTGTGCATTAGTTGACCGTTTCTATAGTGGGTTGATGGAGTTCATTCAAAGGCATTGCCATAAACCCGCATGAGAACCATAGTTGTATTTCCTATAGAAGTTGCCTCTTTATGCTTTTGATAACCCCATGCATATTATGTCTCATACATCCCATGCATCTCATGCATACATACATCATGTTAACAACATCTATGTCTCAAAAAGACATCATAGATACCGTTTGGGTTAGAGAATGGACAAGACTCACTAAAAGAACAAGTATGAGTGAATCCGATAATGAGGTGTCCCGTATGGATCAGTTAGAGAACGGTCTCGCCAAGATCACTGAACAGTTGCAAGCTTTGACTAATGCTATGGCTGGTATAGCTGGGTCTCGTGCCGGGGTTAATTCTGGGGATTTGAGGCAAGAGGAATCTCCGAACAGATTGGGGGATGATACCCCCGCTTTTGATGATGATATGGCAGAGTATGCAGCAGGCAGAGTATCTGGGTCTCAGGCAGAGTTACAGAAACTTCGGGATCAGGTTGAGTCGGTTACCCGCAAGATGAGGGGTAAGAATGAGGATTTGCTGGATTTTGACACACTGACTTTCGAGGAACAGTTGCCGGCACAGTTCAAGATGCCTGATATGGCTAAGTTTAACGGGAATGGGGATCCAAGGGTGCATCTCCGACAGTTTGTATCAGTCATGAGTTCAGTTGGCTTATCTCAGCGCCAAGTGCAGAAAATGTTCGGGATGTCGCTTGAAGGAGCTCCCGTGGTGTGGTACCACAGTTTGGAGAAGAAAGTGAAGGAAGATTTGAGGGAGTTAGCTGATGCTTTCCTGAAGCAGTATGTCACTGACCTAGAGATCGATCTGTCCCTCCGTGATCTGGAGAATGTTAAGCAGAAAGCGGAGGAGAGTTTTAAGGAGTATGTGGACCGGTGGAGGGGTCAGTTATTGAAGATGCAGACTAGGTCCTCAGAGAAGGACCAGATTAAAATGATCATCAAGGGCACCAAGCCCTCCATCTATGGGAAGCTGAGGAGGATGACCTCCATGATTACTGATTTTCGGCAGTTGAGGGAAACTGTCATGGATATTGAGGAAGAAGAGGCCGAGAATAGAAAATTCTATGGTCTGAACAGGAGGCTGACCGGCGTAATCACACACGTATAACGCAAGCGCACGTATCGTTCAAGTAGTATAAAAAATATCGATCCCACGAGGACTTAATATCAAAACTATTAATTTTATGAGGTCAAATGATTACTAATATCTAACAAGTTGATTGATTGATTTGAGATGGTGACGATTCTAAATTTAAAAACAGATAAATAAAATTGTTCGAAAGTAGGTTTTAAGAAAATTCAATATTAAAAACTATCTAGGGTTGTGATTTCTTCCAATATCATTTTAAAGATGAAGTGGTTATCTTAAAGTTCGGTAATATATTGATTTATTAACCTGGAACACTAAATTATGTGTGAGCCTCTGTCGATGGTCAGACACAAATACCCAATTTAACCCAATTGAACCATATGTCTATGTCAACCAAATTATCTGGATTCATTAAGTTTAAGTTCCAATTATGGCTACCCCCGCCCGACAGGTATATTCCTATCCTGTAAGGAATTCTATTAAAGGGTTATCTATCCTCAAGGAAGATCGTGGGCTATTGAGTCTAAGGCTGAAACCTAAAATCCCTATGTCTAGTTCATTTTAGATTTACCAGATCAATTTTATTAATGGCCAATTAATAAAAAAGCATTAAGTTTAAGACTCAATAAATAAATCTTTATATTACCCAAACTATAATCTAACCCCTTATAAAACGGTGATATTGGATTTCATCACAACCCCAGATAATTAATTTAGTTACAACACATAACTAGGGCTAGTAAAAGCTTGAAAATAAAATACATAAAGTAAAAATGCGGTAAAGTAAATACTGAAAAGTAATTACAATAAAATAAAATGCTAAGGTAAAAGGAATTACTTTTACTACTACTAATTTAGATATCTCCCATAAAATAATATATAAACTTGTGATTCTTTTTCCAACCAGCCATATAGGCGGTAACCTGATTAAGTCAAATTAAGTCCAACCAGCCATAAAGGCGGAACCAAAATTAAATTACCAACCGACCAATCTGGCGGTATCCTTTATTAGTCAGGTTTAAATCAGATTAAAATGAATTACCAACCGACCAATCTGGCGGTATCCTTTTTAAGTCAATATTTTAAATAGTGAATATATTATTTTTAAGGGAGATTAATCTAAATAGTAACAGTAAAAGAATTACCTTTCACCCTAGCTGGGAGAGTTACCTCCTCATGGTAAATAATAAAAACTGTAAAAAGTAAAAAGTAAAAAGTAAAAATTAAATTACTATATTAACAAAACGTAATTAAAATTAATTACAAAACTAAAAATTAAAAAACTAAAAATTAAAAGAAAGTAGAGAGAGAAACTCTCTCTTTAGAAAGATTATAAGAGAGAGAGTGGTGCAATGAATTCTGAAATCTCGAGCTCAATTTATAGGCCTCGGTAGGATCCAGCGTCGCGACGCCAGGTCCTCAGCGTCGCGATGCCGGATTTGTCGACGTGGCACGCTCTGGTTCGCTGGTTTGAAGATTCTGGATAAGATGATAAGGTGACACGTGGCAGAGTGGTTGGGCTTCAATTATTGTGACACGTGGCGGCTTCTGATTGGTCGCTGAGATTCTTATCCGCCACGTGTCAGATAAGGATAGGATACTCAATTATTGATGCTGACGTGGTGGTGACGTGGCGACACGTGGGAAAGAGACTGTCGGCACCATAGAATTGCGACACGTGTCGACACGTGTCACGCTGTGATTGGCTGATGCTGACGTGGCAAGTTGACTTGGTTGACCTTGTGACGTGGCGGATGACGTGGCGTGACACATGGTGAAGTTGACTTTTTGACCGATGACATGGCCGATGACGAGGCGACACGTGTCAACTCTGAGTGTCGGCAGCATATGATGATGACACGTGGCACGGCGCACGTTAGCAGGTCGGCTGTGATGGTGACACGTGGCACGGTGTATTTTAGCAAAGTCAAACTTTTCTCAGATTCTGATTTGTGGACCCGGTGCACGTTAGCACTGTTCGGCGTATTTTAGACGTCGCGACGCGGAAGTCTGGGCGTCGCGACGCGCAAAAGACCAAAATATCCCTGTTGACGCATTTTTGTTCGTTTTTGCCCCAAATTGCCTCCAATGCTTTCCAAACTTTATTTATCTACAAAATAACACAATACATCAAAACGTTCACAAAACTCAAGAAACTATACAAAATATTAGGTTAAATGAGTGGAAAATAGTGATATAAATACCACTCATCACACCCCCAAACCTAACATTTTGCTAGTCCTCGAGCAAAACATAAAATAAAATGACATAAATAAATTAACTAAGCCACTTTCGTAGGGATCACGATTGCATTTAACGTATGCAACAAGCCTTTAAACCCCTAGGTGTCCCTAGTGGATGAGTTGTAGTCTCGTGAGGGTTTACAGCAATGATACCCACAAACATTTTACAAAAGTAAAAAGTTAGTTAAAGCTAATGCACACAAAAGCAAAAAGACAAGCGAAAAGAGAATAAAGATGTTAGTGACTAATCAGGTGAAACTTCTACTCCAAGTTACTAGTTGTTTTGTTTCATTTAAATTACCGAATAAGTAAATTCTCCGATTATTTTTACCATTCTTCATATACACAGCCAACAAAATATTAATCAACTCATTTTTGCCCACAACAGTCATAAGTGCAGTTGATAAGAGAGTAATATTTTTGTCCTAAAGTTCTATCAGATTTCACACCTTTTTTGCAGCAATGGAATAATTTTTCTGATTTTTCTGATTTTTTCTTTGATTTTTCACTATTTTTGACTTTTTTATTTATATATAATATCTTCCATCTATGTAGCGAGTGTTGGGTCGGTGGCTCCCAAACCAGTTGGCTTTAGGGCACCAGGTGTTAAGACACCCCTACAGACTTAATTACCCAGACTTCAGATATATATATTTTTGCAGCATCTTCGATCCATGTAACGAGCTTTGGGCCAGTGACTCCCAACCAGTTGGCTTTAGGGCACTAGGTGTTAAAACACACCCTTACAGACTTAATAACTCGGATCTCAGACGTTTTTTTTTTTTTTTTTTACTCCATTGCTTTTTGAGATGCTTCCTCCAATTAAACTAGAGCACTGAATATTACAAACTTTTCAATTTTAGCTTATGTCCGTATGTTACTATATATGTTGATAATATCTGCTAACTGAACATATGAAGATTCCTTTTAGTCCGTTTTAAGGAGAATTCACAAATTAAATAATTCAAAATGAAATAAACAAAAATTAACTTGTTTCGAAATAGGTTTGAGATACGTCTCAGGAGTGGAAACTCCTTACTCAGCTACCTCTTACCAATTTCACATTTTTAGTCAGAATAAAAAAACAAAAACGCAAAATATTTTTGTAATTTTTTAAAAATTTTCAATTTTTTTTTTCGAAAAATTTTGAACTAAAAATAAAATAACATACAAAGTAAAAAAAAAAGGTACTGATCAACTAATTCCCTCCCCCAAACCTAAATGAGACATTGTCCCCATGTCTTAAACAGTAAAAGAGAGTTAAGAAGGTTGTACATGTTAGCTGAAAATCTACAGGAAATTAAAGGTTAAGATCCAGATTAATCCTACGCCTCTTACCACGATCGTCCTCGGACCAATTTATCTTTGAAATGATAGGGTCAACTTGTGGTTCATAGGCTATGAGTTGGTCTATTAGATCCGGAACGGTTCTGGCAGTAAAGATGAGTTCTTTTAAAGGTTTTGATACAAACCCATTTC
>SKCR01025975.1:0-19846 GCA_019454045.1 Zanthoxylum bungeanum | reverse complement strand
ATCCAAATCATTCAATAACAACCACTAACACGAAGTGGACCATGCTTAAAATTGAGCCTCAAAATGCTTACTTATAAGCATTTTTCCAACAAAAGGATCAAAATCAGGAAAAATATTTGCATTGGTTTGGTGATGAAGAAGAAGAATTAGAGAAAGAAAGAGGAATGGGTATTGATGTTCTTGATGAAGCTGCTATGAATTGGTGCAATTGTTCTGCGGGCACTCCATCAAATGTTTTGCCTTCTTTCTTTCTCATCCTTTGCTCAATAAAAGTCACTGTAAATTCTGCAAAATGTTTAATGTCTCTCTCCATCTATATCTATGTTAAAAACTTTAATTCGTCGACTTTAATTTGTCTTGTCAGGATGACGAGAGCGATCCTGAATTGTTTTAAATTTTAAGTGACATTAGATGTTCTAAATTTTAGGTGAAGTCTCTAACCACTCACTTGTGTCGATTATCTTCAATGTCATATATGTATGAAAAAACTGTGAAATGTGAGAATTTAGATTTTCACCATAATTGAATAGTTGGAATCAGACGAACCGTTCGGTTCCAATATTATTATAATAAAATTTATTTTCAAATAAATAAAATTATTTAACTTCAGCTTATTTATTTTATTTTATTTTAATTTAATATAATAAAATTCAAATAAATATTGTTTTTACTATATTTATTTGATAATAATATCTAATTATAATTTTTTTTGAAATTAATTTCCATTTTTTAAAATTATTTTAAAAAATTGAAACGAAATCATTCGGTTCGATTAACAGTAATGGTTCCCCAATCTTATGGAACCGTAACCAAATCAGAATGATCCGATTCAATTACAGTTCCACAAAATTGAGAACCATAACCAATTAGAGCCGAACCGAAATGGTGGCCACCTCTATTTATGGGTTTGTTTGATTGTTTGAAATTGAATCGGTATTTGTTCAACAATCTGAATCCAATAACTTCACTTTTGGGCTGTAGCGATTCACCAAACTATCTTGGATTGAGATAGATCAATGATTCGTTGTGTCTTGTATAAAAATTTACGTCAAGTGATTTTAACGATGAGGTATCATTTGGGTCTCTAGTTTCTTTCTATTTATTTTTTAACCACCCATTACTTTGACATCATATTTTTAATGTGAGAATTTCTTGTCGAAGGATATCACAATTTAACATACATAACTTTCATACCTTTTGAAAAATAAATCATATTGGACTAACAGATAGATTATAATAGAAAAACAATCCAATCGAATCGATAAAAATTGAACCCCGACTCAAGAAGTCATTCGTTCACTCATACCTTAAATCAACATAGGCTAAAAAAAAAAAAAGATAACGATTTTTTTTAATCTCATAAGTTATGTGTTTTTTTACACTTCAATTATAAAAGAATTTTTATTTATAATTTAATCTTATAAATTAGTATCATCTCATTCGTCATACTGTCATAGTCTGTTAACTCTAATGAAAGTGCTAATATGATTTAACGGAAGTTGCTGATTTGGCTTATCTCTAACTGACCACATGATCGATTTTCGTTAAAGTTAACGGATTATAATTAACTGGATGATACTTACTCAATTATAAGATAAAATTATAAATAATTTTTTTTTTGAAGGACAGAAGTATAAAAAATAAGTCGTTATCCCAACAAAATTAGAAAAAAACAATTGTTTTGCCGCTTTTCGGCTCCTTTAGTAGGGAACAGTTCTCTCTAATGACCCAAAATGAACAGTGAATTGGTGCTTTCTAACTAACATTAGCACATAATTGGCTTTCAATTTCGTCAACGGAGGAATCCACTCTAATTAGTGTGTTTATTTAAGAGTAATGATAACAAAGGAATGATTAAATTGTTTATTTTCTAAAATTGAATAAAAATAAGAATGAGAGTGAGACCCGCATATTTGAGAGTGAACAATGAGAGTCACATTTCCACCACCCCATAAGAATGAGAATCTCATTCCCGTGGGAAATTAAAATATTTCCCATAAAATAATTAATTAATATTAATTTATAAATAATAAATAAAACATACTAATAAATAATAATTAATCACTAATCAAATAATATTTAACATTTTAATTACATAATAATTAAATAAAAGAATAAATTAATATTTAATAATTTAATACGTTAATAATTAATATTTAATAATAAGTAATAAATTACTAGATAATTATAATTAAGATGTTTTTATAACTTGTTAATAACTTATTTCAATTACTAGATAAAATAAATACATCAATAATAATATTATTTCATTATGACTTCAATTCTTACCATTAAATAAATAACTTATTCTGATTTTAATTTATCATTCGCATTACGGTCCACTCCAATTCTATCCCATTCTCAATTACGAGTACCTAAATGCGATATAAAAGTATCATTCGTAATTTTAGCTTTCAAATTGCTGCACAATATTCTTCAAAGTCTTCAGCTTTTCGTCCCAAAATAAAATTATCTCTCGCAAGTCACGACCCATCATCCATGGCTGCTGAATCAACCACAGCAATTAACAGAAGCCTAGTGAGTACTAGCCCTAAGTTTCAATTTTTATTCCCCTTTACTTGGTTTCTTAATTTTATTTTTTTCAATTTTTATGTTCCTTTGTTTGGTTATTGAGAAAGTTAATATGGAATCTTGTGATTTCGTAACTGGGGTTCTTGAGTTTTTGCTATATTGATATTGATTACTGGCAAGATATTATTTTGTTTGGTTGACGAGAAAATAAATGTGGAAAAACTTCGAATCTGGCAACTGGGTTTGTTGATTTTTGTGCTATGGTTCAAAGATTTCTAAGCTTATTTGGGTTGTTAGAAAATGGTACATTAAGATTGTTGTGGTATTGGTTCTAATGATTAGGTTGATCTCTTGGACTTCATAGACTGGTCTGGAGTTGAATGCCTTAACCAAAATACAGCTCATTCTCTTCCCAATGCTGTGAAGCAGGTAATTTAATTACAATCAACATTGCCTTTTTTCTTTCTTCAGTTTTTATAACTGCTCATTAGTGATTTAAACTTTTGGATGCGTCGGGTAGGAAACTTTCTCCTTTTATGCTGAAGTTTCATGATTTGTTAGTAATATGGAAAGTGTATGCCAGATCAATGTGGTATTTTTCATGAAATTTTTGGGTCATGATGAAAGTATGAAACTTTAATCTGATCATTGTGATATTATAGCACACCGTTGTTTGAGACAGTGGCGGATCCAGAAAATTAATTCAAGTGGTAGAATTTCTTCATTTTAGTGGGGGGCAAAGTAAAATTATCTCATTAAAAACATATTTTTTTGCTAATTTATAGGACACATTTTAACAAGCAGCCTCCACTGGTTTATATGTGCCTCCACCAATGTTTGAGTAGATAATTTATTTGGTTTTATGTAGTAATTGTTCAATATCCAACAATCTGTGTGGAATTGAAGGTTTACTTGGTGGCATGGATTTTTGCCATAAAAGTAGAATTGTGTGGATTTGGAGGTTTAAATTTTGATAGTAATTAGAGACTGGCATTTCCAGTTCCACAGAATTCTAATTCAAAGCTCTAGTAACTTGCTGCCAAACACTGTATTTGTGTAATCCTATTCCTTCTTGTTCAATGTCTTCATTTCATGTTTGAATGTTGTACAACCATACTTAATTTACTTTTTCATGATCTCTAGGGTTACAGAGAAGACGAGGGTTTGTACCTGGAAAGCGATGCAGATGAGCAACTTCTGATTTATCTTCCTTTTAACCAAGTTGTCAAGCTTCATTCCATCGTCATCAAAGGTCCAGAAGAGGAAGGTACTCATCAGTTATCACTGTTTCTGAACGAGTGTGTTAGATACAAGGCAACGATATCTTATCTTGTCCTCTTTCTCTCTCATCCAACTGAAAACATATATCAAAATGGAATGTGATGAGACATCGAGCTTAGGCCACCCATAGCACTGCACCGTGTGTTAGATAAGAAACAAAGAGCATCCACAGGAGTAAAAGGGTAGATTATATTTACAGGACAGAAGACTTATTTGGTTTTTATTTAGTAGTCATATGAGAATAGGACAGCATGTTTGCGTGGGTTCATAATATGAAAGGCTGATCAATTCATGACTCTTCTCTATTGGAAGCTTGTCAATTTTGTTAGTATAAAATAACTGAAGGCTCTAGATTTTTTTCCCCATTACTGATGCTGGTGGTGATTTATATGTAAACATATTCATTTTGTCTTGCATGTATACTTTGAATTGTTGCAGATTCATTTTGTGTGTTTCCAAGAATTCTAACGTGAAGGTTGTTTAATAGGTCCTAAGACAGTGAAACTTTTCTCAAACAGAGAACATATGGGATTTAGGTACTGGTTGAGGGATGATTACTCTTATTGATTTTAGATTCAATATGAATATATGCATGACTTGCATACTTATTTTGTATTCCTTGATTTGGCGACAACAGCAATGTCAATGATTTCCCTCCAAGTGACACAGCTGTTTTGTCCTCGGATAATCTCACGGTAGCAATTCCATGTCCACTTGTGCTTCTACTGCTAGTTTTCTGCAGTTCACTGAAAAGATTTCTCCCCCCAGCTAAACTCTTGGCTCAAAATTGTTGTTTTGCTCTGTTTTGTTCAGGGAAAACCAGTAGTCTTGAAGTTTGTCAAGTTTCAGAATGTTCGGAGGTAAGTTAACGCTTATGGGTTGCTAAAATATCTTAGTTCTTATTATGATATCTAATTAGAGTGGCATTTGACCAACCTTATTATTTGGATCAGCTTGACAATATTTATTGAGGACAATCAGTCAGGTGCTGAAGTCACAAAAGTTAACAAGATTGCCTTGTTTGGAACGACGTAAGTTTCTAAAATCTTAGAATTATATCACCAAATTTTCCTTCTGTTTTGATCCATTTGCTGAAAGAAAATACGGTGAAAATTAAGCATTTAATATAATGACAGAGTTGATTATCGTAAAGTTTCTTTGGAAGGACAGAAGCAACTAGTCCATAATTACAAGCTTATTTATAAATTATAATGCAGGGTTGAAACAACAGACATGAAGGGCTTGAAGAAGATCGAGGACAATCACTGATCCTGGAAAAAAGCAAATATGAAAAGTAATGAATGAGAACCCATTTTGGCCTCTTGAAAGAATTACTTTTCTTCTCATTATTTTCTATAACTTCAATTAATCCTGAAGTATTAAACAGTTTGATTTTTTTTTTTTTTTTTTTTTTTTTTTTTTTTTTTTTTTTATATTTTCAAATCCTATCTTGTGCAATTGAATTCGGAGGTTGCATTTGAGTTCTATAGTGTTCTAGCAATTGTGCATATTTCTAATGTGTTTTATGACTTGATGCTAGGAGAGGCAAAGCCTATTACTGTTATGCCTTACAAAATTGAAAATGCTGCTTTGCCCGACATGTCCGAATAAGCAAAGCAGTAGATAGTGATTGTTTTACCTGTTCGGACATGTCTTCGGCTAAAGTAGCAACACTCGCACAAAATAGTGACTGATTATAGATAGATGAAAACGGTACTTTACAATCCCAAAAGGAAGCTCCTCAGTCTCAACGCTTGCTAGAATGTACAAGATTATTTGATTCACTTAAAATAAATTATAACTTGAAATGATTGTGTTGATTTGAAAGAGGAAGCAGAAGCAATCCTCAGAAAGTTGGATGGAAACTGGAAAGTCCAAGCCGTGTGAGAGCTGGAACCTCAATAGTCTCTTGCGGATGCCGTCTGCCCAATAAAACTTTGTCACTTCCTAGTTCCAACATCAAATCAAACATTTATTAATTTCATTAATCATAATGTTACGGACACAAATATCGATAATAAGAATCAAATAAAATAACAAAAATAAATATAAATGAATTCATTTGAAGAAATTTAGACCTTTCCAATTATTGATATTTGGAGAAATTAATAACCTCTCAAAAAAATTATGAAGTTGTCATACACGAAATCTTGGTGATCTTCTCTATCTAATGAATGGGGAGTCCGTTTTGAAATCGTCCGCCCTGCACCCACCCCCGAGTATATGCTTCAACAGGAATCACACAAGGGTAGATTGATACAATAAAAACCTCTGGTAAAATGCCCACCCCGTAACCCAGCGGATAAAGTACATTACATAGTCCGTTTTTGGGATTGGCGACTTACCCGTTCAGTGACTTTGGCACTGGACGTTCCCAAAATTGGTACTAGCGGGTCGGGTGAATTCAATAATAGACGCCTGTTTCTCTCATATTTTTTTAAATAATTAATCAAGACTACAACTATAAACGTACGCTCAAGGATGGTCGCCTATAAATTTCTCCAAAGCCAAGGAACTTATTCGGAATAGCCTTGACGAATGATGATTGAGACAAGAGATTATGTATTTTTGAATCATGAAACGTTCGATTTCTAATTCGATTGTAGTTGTGGTAGTAATAATTATATGCACAATACAAATAAACAAAACAAATATTAGAATGTCTTATTTTATTATTTTTATTTTATAAAGCGTTCGTTGAAAATTACTGATCATGGACAATCCTGAATTATCTTAAATTTTGAGAGTATTAAGTGAGTTTTTAAAATGAAACTTCTACAGATATATGATCAAAAATATACAAAGCATATTTTGTACTTAAAATTTGATTTTTTTTTTTATCTAAACCCTAATTTTGAGCCAAATTTTAAGATTTCAACTAACTGTCTGTATGAATTATACCCAAGACCGCATCCGATCAGGAGATCTAAGTAATTGTATTATCTTAATAATAACAACAAATAAATAAAGTAGGGTTTAATGCAACTTTTATAATTGTGTGTACTTGTTAATGTTTAAAGGTAGAGGTAATGATAGTTTGTTAAAAGAGGTGACCAGTTGAGTGAACATAATTGGAAACATATAGCACCATTGACAAAGGTTCCATTACCTAGCTTTCTTAAGCTTCAAGAAAAGCTAATAGCTTTTGTGCAATTAATCTTCTTCTCATTATTATTTTCCTTTTCGCAGGCAAATTATTATATATATATATATTATTAATTACATTCTTCAGGACTTTGAATTCAGTTTTAATTTAGAGTACTCTTTTTAATATATATTTTAAAAACCCTAAATGATTACACCATACCTTCCCTGCTTTTAATCATATTAGCCAAAATGTTTGCTCAATATATGGTGGCTAACATGAACAAATGACAGTCTAAAGGAGAATAACATATAAATAATGTAATCTAAAGAACCCAAGATATAAATTTCACAAAATAGGCAAAATTTCATTGAAAACATCTATCTTTTATGAAAAATATTTCCCAGGCCGTAATATAGTCCACCCTTGTTTACATAAAAAAGTAGAATTTTCCGAATATATTTTTAAATTCTTACTTCGCCTAAAGCTCGAATTTGCAAGTTTTTATTAAAATACTTGAAAACCAACTCAACTATGCCATTTGGGGGACAAATACACATCCTTCTTTGAATACATCTAGTTGTGTGAATCATCTGTAAAATCCAGTGTTTTTAGAACCGAAACGGGGATCGAACCGGTGATGTAAAAGGTTCAATGGATCACTGATTCGACCGGTTGAACCGTGTCCAAAAAAATCGACAAAACCGACTTACGTAATAAATAATTTTATTTAATAAAAAATTTAAAAATACAAAAAAATTGGACCGGTCTGGTTCGATTTTGACCGGGTTTGGTCGGTTTTTTGTCAATCCCATTTTGTATACTTGGTTGGATCGGACTTATGGCCAGTTTCAGGTTTGACCGGTCAAACCGACCGATCCGGTTCAATTATGAAAACTATGATAAAAACTAATTAGCCACCAGGGCTAGTAGAGCCTGGTGGTCTCATACGTGCAATATAAATTTGAGGATGTGAGTTTAAATTTATACCTAAGTGATAAGGGTTTTTTGAAATCTTCTAAAATATTAGTGGGTAACAGAATTGGAATCGGTTGAATGTATTTACTAAAATAGTCTAATCTCTTTTTGGAAAGACCCGCGTAGAAGTATTCTTTTGACGCGAGAAAAGCTAAAGGAAATGTAATGTTTATATCATTTGTAGGTATATGGCTAACTCGTATGTGGTAACTCTACGATTTTCCAAGATAAAAAAGCATCAGATCAATTTGAAACAAAAATAAAAAGAAAAATATATAGTTCCAATATAGGGAACCCATGGGCCATATTCTTCTCAAATCTGAGTTTTGCTCACGTTTTGAATGAATTCAAGGACATATTCAAAGAAATTTTGACTGATAATCAAAACAGTTTGTGGATTTGGAACAACGATTCATGGGTATGTTTTTTTTCCTAAAAAAAAAAACAAAGAACCATAAAATCCAACTAAGAAAACTGATTTTGAAAAACAAAAGTTAAAAAAAAAAAAAAGAAGAAGAAGAAGAAGCAGAAAGTCCAAATCACAACAACTTTAATCAAAGTACATTTCAATTTTCTTAGTTGCAAAAGTCGGTTGGATAACTTTAGAGACTTTAATTTGTTACCTAAATTATGGTATTGTCTTTGATCGATAATTGCATCTGATGTGTAACTAGCACCAGTCAAATGCACAACATGAAAGCGATTATAAGAAATGGTTCCTTTTGTTTCAAAAAGACAAACGTTACCATCTTATAATTAACAAAACTAAAGGTGCTTTAATTTATTATAAAATCAATGGAGGAGAGGAAAATATAATATATGGACTAGCACATAGTAACTCTATTGCTAGGTTGAGAGATGCTCTTTCTTGTTGCTTTCTTTATTTTAGGGGGAAATATCGCACATCCGTTGAGATCAATTCTTGAGTTAATACTATAAGTTATGAGGCAATCCTTAATTCTAAATTGTGAGTTAGACCAATAGGTTTATAAATGATATTAAAATCAATCTCATAGAACATGTGATAAGTAAAAATTGGAAAAATATACCACCGAGTAGTTCTTGAACTAATAATTATATATAAGTGACTAACAACTTTTATGAGTTAAGCGTATAAACTTATTTAAATTCAATCAATTTATCTAATATGTTAGTTCCATTTTTATTGGCATGTGTCTGTGACAAAACAAGTTCAATTGAGTTGTAATCTTTCATGAAGATCTTTGTGGAATTGGACTGGTTTCTGGCTGCTGTGCATCAGACATGCGTTCGTGGTGTGTTCGTTGCAGCGTTCGAACGTGTGGCGTTAGTGTCACGTTCTGCTTTGGGTTCGAACGGGAGCATTCCAGAGAGTAAACGTTCGAGGTGCGTTCTTGGTGCGTTCGAACGAGGTCATTCCAGATAGCTCACGTTCGTAGTGCGTTCGAGTGGCGTTCGAACGAGTCTTCACAGAAAGGGCGCGTTCGTGTAGCGTTCTAATATGCGTTCGAACGCGACTGCGATCTGAACGCATTTTTTGGCCATTTTCACTTTGAAAACCTTAGCCTTTTCACCCTACCTATAAATATAACATGTAGCCGCCATTCCCCTTAGTTGAAACAGTTGAAACATATTTCCCTTGAGCCAAAATCTCTCAAAACTTTCAACTCTCTTTGATTTCACCTTGAAGACTCTTTGAGTCTCCTGTCTTCTTTGTTGATGGTGAAATCCATTCTTGAGTTAATATATGCACTAACATATATAGTAACTCTATTGCTAGGTTGAGAGATGCTCTTTCTTGTTGCTTTCTTTGTTTTAGGGGAAATATCGCATGCACATCCGTTGAGATCAGTTCTTGAGTTAATATTATGAGCAATCCTTAATTCTAAATTGTGAGTTAGGCCAAAAGTTTTTATATGATATTAAAATCAATCTCATACACAATTGAACATGTAATAAGTGAAAATAGGAAAAATATATCACCGAGTAGTTCTTGAACTAATAATATAAGTGATATAAACTTATATAGATTCAATCGATTTATCTAATATATTATGAAAGTTGTGATTTTTTTTGGTCAACTTTCACAGATTCATCTATTCAATTATTTTATATAAATTTCTTAGCTTATTTTTATAGATTTGGATTCGATATTAAACTGAACTTTGTACTAAGATTTTCATAAAGGGAAAATGAGTAAAACACCGTGATATTTAGTGAAACTAATAGAAACCCCTGATATTTTAAAACAAAGTGATACATGGGTGTTTTGCTATATATATTTTTATTTTTATTATAAAGAAGTTTTTGTTTAGTTTTAAAACATAAGGAGGTTTCATTTTGTTTCACTAAACATCAAGAGGTTTCAGTCATTTTTTTAATATAAATTATGTTTGGTAATAATTATCTTAATCTTACATTGTTATTAAAACACATATGACAAAACACAACTCAACTCACCTAACACTGGATATCCAAATTCCATTTTCCCATACCTAGCTATATCTCACTTATATAATTGGCAACATTTTATGAAGCCATGTATGCTAGAGTGTATGTCCTAAAACTAGTTATGAATGTTATGGTTTAAGGCATAATGTTTGTAATATAATTTATTATTTAATTAATAAAAGACATTGGTTAACTACACATTATTACATCCATATTTTATGTGTATGTCCCGATACATTATGTCAGATGAATATCGTTAATCCAAAAGATGTTTGTGATTATGAGAGTCAACGATGTTTATATATGTCTTAAATTAAGTTCTTGGTAAAATTTGATTGTTATACATGACAATAATTTGACCAATATTATTGTGTATCTCCTAGATTGACATATGATGTTAATAGAATGGATGATGAGTCTCATATCATAAGGATACAAACAATATATATTTTATTGGTAGAATGAAATATCGAACACGACCATAGAAACGTAAGATCACATGGTAATATTATCTAAGGTCATTGATCTTCGTAATAATACATTAGTGTCTTCATATCCTCTGACCTGAGATCATATGATGGCTTGTGTGATAGTACTTTTGGTTCACTAGTATATCCTCATTCGACTATCCACGTCATTTGAATAAATGCTAAATGGTCTTGAGCGATTAACGTACGAAATCACGTATGCTTCAAGATGAGATCCGATAACTTTGATAATAAAAGTTAGAGATATTTCAAGGAAACTCAAAGTTGTGGATATAAGTCATTGGCCAAAACAGTCGATATCTTAGAGATATCAAATCCACAAGATAAAGTTTAAAGATATGTCGAGTATAAGGATTTGACCTTACCATGATCTCATACTCGATAAGAAACATAAATATCGGAATGAATGAGATGACATGTTCGAAGTGTATTCTAATAGGTTCTTATATTTTCCCACTTCATTCATCGACTAGGGGCCATGGCTTACTGCTAAGCGATTACCCATGGTTTGTGGAATATCATAGAGATGAAATATTAAAAAGTTAATATATTCCACTGCTACTCGATAATGAACCTAGGACGGTCGCACAATATAGTTCTCGTCTATGTTACAAATTCGAGGATGTTTATTAAAAGTTAATAAATGATTACTTTGGCGTTTCCTAATTGGATTAGGATAATTGAGATATTTCGTGAATATTAATTTGATTAATAAATTCGAAATATAAAATTAGATTTAATTATTTAAATAAATATTTTATATTTTATATTAAATAAATTAAATAAATTAAATGTAATTTTAATTGATTAAAATTAAGTAAGTAAATTAATTAATTAATAGTTAATTAATTGTTGGGCCAAAATAATATTTAATCTAGTGGGCTAGTACCCAAATTAATTAGAGTCCTAATTAAGATTAAATATGTAAGTCTTTATTTAATTAGTATTCCTAATTTGATTAAGTATCCTAATTTATTTTGAAAATAATCTTTAAGAGACCAAATTTGATTTGGAGAAATTTTGGATTGTTCAGCTTATTGTATTGGGATACAATTAAAACAAGTCATATGTTTATATATATGTGTGTGTGTTCACGTTGGAAAGGTAGAGAAAACAATTTTGTTTGTTGCTGTTTATAAGCAATAGTTACGCATGTAATATATATATAAGCAAAATGGTTTCTTTTGTTCTCAAAATGGGAACGATTTGTTCGTAGATGATTGTTAGTGTGCCAACTAGAGGTGTAATGTTTGGTGCACTATTACAAGAGAAAAATCAAGAAGTATATTCAAACGGCTCAAGAAAAATAATAAATTCATCAAGGTATGTTTTACTATTAGTAAATATAATTTATGTTGATAAATAAAATATTTATTACATGCATGTTAAAATTAATAGAGATTAATTTAGTATAATATTTATTTACATCAACAACGACATAATCATGATCTTTCAATTAATTTTGAAAGAAAATTTTAAATTTCAGTCACATGTATACTTCCACGCTAACCCATGCATATATTTCATGTGCACAGTTGATGCTAACCTTACAAACACACAAGTATATGAAAAAGATGGAGAAAGAGAGCATGAAAGAGTTCATCCAACTAAAGTTTAAAAAAGATTAAACTCTCAATAAGCTGTCTGCATGTGGTAGCTTAGGCGTGACTTTATTCATTTTGCCTACTTTTTTGGACCACACATGTGACTTTTTTCTCTAGTAATGCTTCTTTTTTCAGTTTTCAGTTTCCAGTTTCTACCATGCAGCAAGATCATAAAATTACCAAAATGACTTGAACACAAATCACTTCCTGTCCCAGCTGCTTTCTATATTTAGGGATATGACAATGAGACGGGTTTGGAGTGGGATCATGATTCTCGTACTGGAACTTAAATTATTAAGAAATCTCTGAATCTATCCTACACTCAAAATTCTCCGAATTTGGATATTCCCTATTATCCCCGAATAGGGACGTGAAATCAATAGGGACCCGATCCTATTTATTTTAGTGTTTAATTTTTCAATTTTTATGTAAAAATCTTACAATAAGGTAATAGACTTATAAGAGGTCTTGAATCGAAACTGACTCGGGTGTTAAGTTTAAATCGGACCCCAAATCCGATTTGATTCAAATTTTTATATGTTTTGGGCCTTGAACCTGCTCTAAATGTGGGGAATTCCACGGAATTTGAACCATTGAGGATTTTTATCATCTATAATATCATTGATATAGTACTCATGCCAGGTTGAAACTCTAAATTTCTTATACCACACAAGTAATTTTACAAATGAACAAATTTAGATCAAAGCTGATTTCAGCCATGCTAATATTTTCATAACCTTTTACTACACATATTTTAGCTGCAATATAAGGTTAAGATTTAATTACGTTAAATTGTTATCTAATAATTACCGATCACCATTTGTATAGTAATTGTTATCCCTATCATATAAGACAAAAAAAAAAAAAAAAACTAGATTGGAATTAGCAAATAAAGCACCTAGAGATGTCAGATAAGAAAATCATGTGCTTATCTTTATAATTCCTCTCTATTTATATCTCTCTTGTTCACTCTTCTCTTCTAAACCTTCAACCACCGGGAAGTTGAAAACACGGTGACTGTAAGTCGGAGATGATAATCATCGTGCAACACCAGTAGTTGAAGCTGCCAGCATGATCTGAACTTTCCTTAAATCTTCTTCTCTAGGAATGTTTAATTTAGATCATCTGGCAGTTTCACCTATTGATGGTAGCATGATTAGAAACCATAATTTCTTCTCCTTCATATATCTTCTCAACAAACCCATTAGGGTTTAATTTTCAACCAAAAAACCCTAGAAAAAGGTATATATGTTATCTTATTTCATTTGATTTTTATTAATATGGGTGTTCAATATTTTTATTATATCTCAATACCCTTTTGTGCTTATTACAAATTGAACATGTTTCTTTTTATACTACTTTTTTTTTTCCTGGGTTGTGTTCATCTTTTGTATGCCAAGTTTTGTGGTGAATCTCATTAGCAGGTGTGAGATGTTGTTAGGGTTTTAAGTGTCAGACTTTCTCTGTCTTAACGAGATTGGTGCTTTTGAGATCCCTCCTCATGCCTTGTAGAAAGTGCTTTTATAAATTATTTTCTTTTCATCTGGGATTATTTTTTGTGACAGTTGATTTTGTATGTGTTTGCTTTTTTATTTTTTCTTTTGATCTGATCTATTCGTAATTCTGTATTCCCTTTTGTATGTAAAGAGTTTCATAGGTATCGATTCCAATTGTAGATCTATCTCAGAAACATAACAAAATAAAATTACAAAAAAATAAAATTCGAATGTTTCGATTTATTTGATTTTTATTCTATGTCAAGATAATAATTTTCTTGATTTGTGATAAAAATTATGGAAAAAACTGATGTGTCTGAAATTTCCATGCGAAATTAAAAATAATGTCATTTCGATCTGATATGTTTGGACAAAATTTTTGACATTATAGCACTGGTACTCTAAAATAATAAAAAGGAAAATAAAGAAATAATTTATATTCCACATGAAACTATAAATACAATGGAAGCTAGATCTGGTGGAGAATGAACGAAAAATATTTTCTTGTGGTAATTTACATATAATTTAGGATTAAAGCAATTGAATTTATACTATTTGAAAGAAAAAAAAAACAAGTTTTTGTGATGGTCCCAAATATGTTTAATAAGATTTGAAACTCTACCAAATTATCTCGATTTTTTCTCTGGAATCGCCCCTAGTCTTTTCTAGGTCAAAAAAAGTAGATGAAAAAATGATTCTTTGGTCAAATTAAGTATATGAAAACATATGTATAAAATATTCTCTATATAAAGTTAAACATATATAGAGGCAAACGAGGACAATCACCCTCACTTAATCTGAAATTTTTTAAAAATATCTCTTGTAAATTAATAAAAAATCTAGTAAGTTAATAAACTAATTTTGATTTGCTCTCACTCAAATAAATAGTATGTATCATTTTTATGAAAATCAAAATTTACCCCAACTGAATCAAAGTTTGGACAACGTCACAAATCCTTGATATCATTTATTTTCTTCAGATCAAAATTTTCAAGTGTCAAATCTTGACTAAAAGGAATATATGATTTTCCTTGTATAGCACAGCAGTCCACTTTATACGGCATGAAATGTCATCCCATAAAGGATAATTTTTCAGGGCCTCTCTTATTATCTCCTCTCTTTCAAATATACATTATTGTTTTAGGTTTATTGAAGTTTGTACACATTTTTCTTTTGTTTGGAAGCTCAATTGGGCAAAGATTCGAACCGAAAGTTTCAAGATTTTCAGTGTAACCCATGAACTCAAAACGTCATTGATTTGTTTCTCGGAAACTTTTTTTTTTTGAGGGTTTTCACGTAATTTTGTCATTGATATTTCAAGAGTAAGATTATATGGTTGGTAGGTTTCTTGCTAGAGAGTTTGTTTTGTTTTGTTTTTGTTTTTTTTTTTGATAAAAAAAGGAGAGATATTATTAAAATAAAACAAGAGCACCGGCTCACAAATAATGAAGTTGTGGAAGATACATAAAATATGTACACTACTACTAGTAACAACTAGTTATTCTTCAAAAATATAAGAAAAACTTGAAATCATACATCATGAAAGAGCTCATGATTTTACATAATCAGAAGAAAAAAAACAATAATTCGTATCCAGTGAGATTGAAATCTTTATGATTGAGAGTGATCCAATTTATGACAAAGAATAAAATCTTCTCATGAATCATTGACACTTCCAAAGAGGTATTCTTAAAAACTATTTGGTTTCTTTCCAACCAAATAAACCAACATATGACCATGAAGAGAGAGTCTAGAAAATCAGATAAATTTCCACCTATATGAAAAAATCTACAAGAATGAATGAAGTCGGTCACACTATCATAGATTACCCAAACAACTCCCCACTAATTAAAAAAACCAAGACTATACATTCCAAGCAAAATGAAAAATTGAACTTTCTTGGGTGTAATATTTCTCCAAATAAAAGCAAAATGCCAAGATTGCGATGGATTAAATTCATAAAAAAGAACAAGAGAGCAATGACTGACCGAAAACTTTCCTTATTGACAAAATGATATAGAGTCCAGGAGACAAAATCAACATTTTGCTGGGTTATAGGAATAGCTTGAACTAACTGAAGTAATGAGACAAAATCAACTTGTTCAAAGACAAGCAAGGAGTGACGCCAAGGCGAAATCGACTCACTTAAATTGAGAAAATCAATCTCATAAATTTCCTTATTAACTGCAAGTCGAAATAAAGAGGGAAATTTGAATTTTAGCGGAAACTGAGAGCACCAATTTTGATGCCAAAACTGAAATCTTGATCCATTACCAGCTGAAAATTTCAGGGAATATTTCCAAGTAGTTGAGCCAAAACCTACATCATATAATTTTACTATACCACCCCATACTGTCGATAAATTGGTGGAAAACTTTTGGGGGAACCAGTCAGAGATGCATCCACCATATTTATGACATATAAAACTCTAAAAAAAAAAAAAAACCCTCATATATATGAAAAATCACCAAAGCCATTTAAACAATAATACTTTATTTTTCGTTGTCAGGTCCTCGACTCTTAGACCCAAGAGGCTTCTTAATTAACAATATCACATCCCACATTACAAAGAACTTTTGTTTCAAGAGAACCCGCCAATAAGAATTGTGTGAAGATAGTTTCAAGCTTCCCACATATACTCTTAGGCAGCTTGAATAAAGAAAGATAATACAAGGGAATTGAGGAAAGAGGAACACTTAAGAAGGGTAAGCCTACCTCTAAAGGATAAAAACCTAATTTTCTAATTACGCAACATAGAACGAACTTTATCAAGAACTGGCAGCCATAAAGCCCTTCACCTAGAATTTCCACCTATTGGAAGACCCCAAGTATTTGAAAGGAGCAGAAATACATTTACAATTCAAGAGAAAAGACACATAACTTGCCCAATCAAGATCACCATCTATATATACAAACAATAGAACTTTTCTTATAATTAGCTTTGAGACCGAAATGATATTAAGAAGTGAGGTGTCATTTTTATTAGAGAAAAGAAAGGTGTCATCAGCAAACTAAAGATGGGAGATCACCAGATCTGATTTTCCCACCTTAATACCTTTCAATAGATTGAGATATTGAGCTTTAGAGAGTAGAATGTGCAACCCTTCAGCATCAATTAAATTTTTTTGCTGGTTTTTGTTGTTTGGACGAATCAAGTCAAATGATTTTCTTTACAGGAGGGGGATTTTGGATGGTAACTCATTAATTTATATCTTTCGTAATAAGAATGTAGAGTCTATTAATCATCTTATAATCTTCTGCCCATTTACTTGGAGTGTGTGGTATTGGATTCTGGATTGGTGGTAGGAGAATGCAACAGTTTCAATTTTACCGAGAACTATAAGGAACCAGAATGATTTCTTAGTTCTAGAACCGGAACCACGATTCCAAAATTAAGGAATTCATTTGTTTGGTCCGGCTCTGGTTCTATTGTGGTGGGAACCGAAATTGATTTTTTGAACTGTCTCCAATACTACAAAATCTATATTTTTTTGTTAAAAAAAATTAAGGAATGTCCAAGTCGCAACCTTACATAATGCATTTTCACTCCACCTAAATCCTAAAATAAATGTATCCCCTAGAATTTGAACATGTGACCTATTTCTTTAAGTGTAAGAGTTAAACCAACTAGGCTATTTTCTGGGGATCACTACAAAATCAACATGTGGCAGAACTATTTTATTTTATGTATTGAACATTCAAGTTTTGAAAAAAATACAAATATTACAGTAAATATATTGTTACTACAAGTTTGAGAAGTAATCATTAATATCAATTACTAATTATTGTATTTTCTTACAATGAAACAAATAATATATTGAACAAATGGAAAATAAGGTAACCCAGTACCGGAACGAAAAAGATAAATAAGGTACCCTATTTAATTGAGTAGGTTCTGTTTTTAAAATATTAGGAACTAATTTTTTCCGATAGGTTCTAGATCCATTAGGAACCGAAATCGAAATTGGTTTTACTCACCCCTAGTCGGTGGGGGTATTGTTTGGGTTATTCCAGGAAGTCCATTTGATTTTATTCATTCTTGGAAATTTTTGCACGATGGTAAATTTTTTTGAATACTTTATTTATGACTAGGTGTTGGTGTACGAGCCAAATTTGGGATAGGGACTTAAATATCATTATGTCTCAGGTATGTTGGCGACTTAGTCGCATAATCGATTGTAATTGGTTTTGATGATGCAACGCGAGAGAGAAGACTTCGACGTGCAAACACGAAGCAATACAAAAAGTGTCGAAGCATATGTGGTGAAGAGCGAGAATGTGAAGACTTGCGCATAATGGAAGAAATCATGTGAAGTCTTAGCTTAGTGCTCTAATTGTAAGTGAGTTTACTCAAGTGATCTAAAGCTCTTAGGAATCATACATTTTGCATCACTTGCATTTAAAATGGCTTAGAATGCTAAAAGAATCATTTGCATTTTATTTGCACCAAAATGAACTTCATGCACAACTGCATCGGTAAATGATCTTCTAAAAACTAGAAAACGGTTGAATTAAACTTCAAATCATATACCGTTAGATATATATGTGTCTCTAGTTTGCTACGATTCAAACGGAACACAATTCCGATGCATAGAACTTTTGCTAGAGCCATTTTAGTACAACATGCTCATATGTGCGTTTTCTGCATACATGTCACATTAGAAAAATTCCATAAAATTCATATTAATGTTTTTGGAGCTGAATTTTTTACAGAAGCTATATCTATGTGTATAGTTTATGTAGAAATTTACGGATCATGATTTGGAATTTTCTAGAGAAAATTATGGCCAAAATACCGAGTGCCGTCAGTCTTGACTGATCATCAGAACAGGCATACCGGTCCCAAAACCGGCATACCGGTCTCTGTAACCGGCATACCGGTTCCAGAGGTGCCAACGGTCATATTTTGAGCCGTTAGACCGGCATACCGGTCCCATACCGGTTCCAGAACCCTAAAACGGCTATAAACGGCTAGTTTTGTGCAAAATTTATAAATTCATCATTTTCCTCACTTCTAACACACCTCTTACACATATATTCATCATATAATCATGTCAAAACATTATTGAGAGTTTATATCCATCTTCAAATCATTTTACACTCTCTACATTTGAAAAAGCTCAGATTTCATCTTCATATTCATATTAGTGAGCTTTGATCATTTGGGTAACCAACTCACACAATCTTCTTTATCATTGTGAGTGCCCAAGTGTGTTTTACAATTTCTTTATCAAAAACACTTGCGGTTTGTGAAATCCCATAGTTTGGGTAAGTTGTAAAGGTTGTGAGTGCACCTACGAACAAAACTCAAAGTTGTAAAGGTTGTGAGTACGCCTACGAACAAAACTCAAAGTTGTAAAAGGTTTGGAGTGCACCTTTGCGGAAAACTCTTGGTTACGAGTGAGCCACGACAAAACTCGGATTTTAGTGGAAATCTTCAAGCGAGGCTTGGGGGAGTGGACGTAGGCACGTTTGGCCGAACCACTATAAATCTCGGTGTCGTATTTCTCTTTCTCTTAACTTTTACTTATTTGCAAGTTTTATTTACATTTATATTATTGAATTGAAAACTTGCATATATGTTATTATTTACAATAGAGAAAATTAACCTAAGAGCCTATTTGGTAATAAGAGCTTAAAATCGGCAAAGATTTTATAATTCCGCATTTGTAGCGATAACCCAATTCACCCCCCTCTTGGGTATAGAGATTCTTTGTCGCTATTGCTTGTAGGAAATTTCAGTTGGTATCAGAGCGAGGTATTCTCAAGAAAGACTTGACCGTCCGAGAATAGATCATGGCATCTACAAGAAACTCGTCAAATCTTGCCGTGGGATTTTCAACTACTAGACCTCCGTTTTACACCGGAACGGACTACAATTATTGGAAGATGAGAATGCTAAATTATCTCCTTGCCGTAGATCCGCAATCTTATTTGGTCATCACACGAGGT
>SKCR01025974.1:0-19501 GCA_019454045.1 Zanthoxylum bungeanum | reverse complement strand
TGCTTCTTTATAGTTTGAGGCTCATTTTCTAACAAATATGTCAGAAAATCGGATTTGACTCTTGGTCAACCTGATCATTGTCCTTGACAGTATCAACAAATCTTTTTGAGAGACTCTCTTTTTGTCTTTCCTTACAAGGAAATATCTCTTCAAAAAATATTGCATTCCTTGACTCAATCATCACATTTGGATTGATGTCAGGAATCTCATTCTTGTGTACCAAGAATCGATACGCACTACTGTTGCAAGCATATCCGAAGAATATACAGTCAACAGTTTTGGGTCCTATTCCACCTTCTTAGGTTTAGGAACCATCACATTGGCAATTGACAAGACACCCCCATATTTTCAGATATTTGTACGAAGGCACATAACCTTTCCACAACTCATATGGTGTCTTGTCCAATCTTTTGTGAGGAAGCTTGTTCAGAACGTAGTTCGCGGAAAGCAGGGTTTTCCCCCATAAGTTCTGAGGTAAACCAGAACTAGTCAACATGGCATTCATCATTTCCTTCAACGTTCGGTCTTTGCACTCAGCAATCCCATTGAGGAGAATAAGGAGCATTGGTTTCGTGAATAATTCCGTGCACAGAACAATATTCACCGAATGATGAAACATATTCACCACCACTATCACTTCTGATTCTTTTGATTTACTTGCCAAGTTGATTTGCAACTTCGTTCTCAGTGTATAAAGCTCTCAATAGCTTCAGATTTGCTCTTCAAGAAATACACTTAACGGAATCTTGTGCTTTCATCGATAAAAGTGACAAAGTACTTTTTACCGCCTCTTATTTGCACAATATTCATGTCACACACGTCAGTGTGTACAAGTTCCAAGGGTTCAGAACTTCGTTCTATGATGTTCTATGTATTTTCGCTTCAACACATGTCTCACACTCATGTTGGCTATCAATGCAGATTTAGGTATAAGGTTCATGTTAATTAATGTACGCATTGTATCATAATTAACATGTCATAACCTCCCATGCCATACATTTTGTGACTCAATAATATAAGCAGAAGTTTCAGCTTTATTAATAGCACAATTGACAGTCATTGAAAAGACCCTCAGCGAGGTATCATTTTCCTACATAGACATCATTTTTGGTCAAAACAATCTTGTCAGAAACAAATACAAACCCGAGACCGAGTTCTTCCGAATATCTGGAACATGCAAACATTCTTATATGTAAGCTCCGTTCCGGATATCATTTCAGAACTATGTGCCTTGTCCAACCACTCTAGAGGTAGACGAGTTTCCCATTGTCAGAGGATCGCCACCATCGACCTTTCTTATACGAGGAAAACATCTTGCTATCAGCACAGATATGACGAGTTGCCCCAATGTCTACCCATCATTCTCTCGGATTCCCAACCAATTTGGCTTCAGTTACCACTGCTGAGAGATTCATTTCTAAAATCTCATCAGTTAACTGCTCATCTTCAGCGACATAGGCCTCATTTTTCCTGCCATTGTCCTGAGATATCTTGTTTCTGCAGTCATTTGTCATATGACCGCTCTTTTCACAGTTGTAGCACTTCCCATTGAACTTCTTGTTCGCTTGGGAAGAATCAGCTTCACTGTTCTTTCTTTTCTTGCTACCCTTTACATCCTCAAAGATGTTGGCCTTAGACTTCATAGTCTTGTAGCTGGCCTTCTCGGACATCATGTTGTCATGTTCGATTCTCAATCGAACTCCAAGGTCTTCAAGGCTCATCTACTTCTTTTTGTGTTGCAGATAGCTCCTGAAGTCCTTCCATGATGGAGGCAACTTTTCAATTATGGTGGCAACTTGAAACGTCTCACAGAGTTTCATTCCTTCATCCAGTATTTCATGAATGATCTAACGGTGTTCACCCAACCAAGACATCACCGTCCTTGAAACTACCATCTTGTAGTCCAGGAACCTACCCACGACAAATTTCTTTTGTCCGGCATCCTCGGTTTTGTATTTCTTCTCGAGAGATTCCCAGAGAATCTTCGCAGAAGTCATGCCTTAGTACACATTGTACAGGGTATTGTCAAGACCATCCAAAACGTAGTTCTTGCATACGATGTCTCCAGACATCCAAGTCTGTTCTCGTTCTTCCTTGGCCAATTCAGATTCACCCTCCACATGACCCAGAGGATCTTTGAGGAATTTAGCCAACTGGAGAGTTGTCAGGTAGAACAGCATTTTGCTCTGCCACTGTTTGAAGTTTGCCCCACCAAACTTCTCTCGGTTTTTCTCCATAAGAGACCGGTACTGTGATATTTCCGCTAACCATATGTAACTGGAAACAAACAGGGTTCAATAAGTCTACAAAAGACAAATTGTACAACGACCAACAAATGATCTTGTCTCAAGTGATATACCAAATATCCACTTGTTATTCTATTGGGCAGTAGTACCAATAAACACAAGTCCTTGAATTTCCAACCAAGATTTCTTATGAAAAGTAAATAAAGGAATATCCTTTAACTACTTTCTCAATAGAACCTCTTAGCAATTCAAACTCAGTATTTCATTTTTTTCAATGTCACAAAACAATATACGATAAGTGTAGATATATGTGTATGTGTCAAACAAGATTGGATGGAATTACTTGTGTAAAATTACACTTTAAATTCTCAACCAAGTATGCAACACATAAATAAGTTTCAACTTTATCACTAAGTGTATGCCTGTGATAATTGAACACCCTAATAATAACTTAAATCTATACTACCAAGATTTAAAGTGTTTCAGTATATGATTTACTAAGTTAATATTAAATTAATCTAAGTCTTTGCAGATTATAACAATTTCAGGACAAATTCGTTAGTCTCACGTTCGTATCTACGTTCGAACGAGACTGTCCAGTGTGTGTGCGTTCGTGTTGCGTTTGATAACACGTTCGAACGATGTGTTTCCAGAGAGTTCATGTTCGAGTAGCGTTTGATAACGCGTTCGAACGGAATGATTCCAGAGAGTTCACGTTCGTATAGCGTTCGAGAACGCGTTCGAACGGAATTATTCCAGAGAGTTTCCGTTCGAGTTGCGTTTATGACGCGTTCGAACATTCTTAGGTAGAAGGCTTGCGTTCGAATTACGTTTGAAGACGCGTTCGAACGTTCTTACGAAATTTCAGATTTTAAGCCTTCACGTGCGTCGGGCGTTCGAACGCCCTACGGGTTTTTCATGCACAGTCCGAATTTTTCAGAAAATATTCAAACCCTAACATGCAAATTACTATCTAATAACACGATATCAATAAGTTCTTAAGATTGTTGGATAAATTAGTGTCATTAAACAGTAATATAACATGTAAATCAAACAGATCAAACCAGAAAATCGGATCTAATATGCAAAAACCCTAAAACCAGAAAAACTTCAAGACAAACTTGGAAATCAAGTTTACAGATTCAATCCAAGTCGAGATCTCTCTGTCCTTAAGAACTTATTGGCCCCGTCACAGGTGCTCTACGGATTCAAATTGCCAATGTTCTCCCAGGATAACTTGGATACTTCTTGTTCAATGAGCACTCATTAACAAGTATGCGAACTCAGATTCAATGGTGGATCTCTCTCTTAAAACAAGGAAAACACAGTGCCTTTTTTAGTTAGATATTCTGTATATGTTTCTATCTCTTTAATTGGAATAAAAGCCTTCTTTTATAAGGCATGGAGGGGTGCCAATAGGGCACCTCTTGGGGTGGGTTGCAACCCTCCATACACCCCCTTTGAACATCCCAATGATATACACATATACATATCATGTTTTAAATGAATTTTAAGGAATTTACAACATTATTTTTTTTATTTTGTAATTAAATCTCTCTCTCACTCATGATGGGGTTAGGAGTATAGTTGTAAACTGCTTTTTGATGAATTTAAATTTGTCTTCTGTTGTTAAACACATATATGTTTATTTTTTTGATGAATTTAAATTTGTATTAATGTATTAATGTGAATTGTTATTTGTGCAGATTCTGGACTGGTTAACAACCGAATTAACCAAAACCGATTGAAAAATAATGGTTAGGTTGGTTAATGGTTATGTGTCATCAAATGGTTAAATCGGTTGAACATTTACTTAATCAAATAATTTCGGTTTGGTTAAAAAATCAAGGATTAATTGACCGAACCGACCAATGCACACCCTAATGTGGTGGGTGTCTTTTATTATGGATTTGGTTTAGTGCAGTCAGTGATGGGATTGTTAGATTTTGTTTGTGTTCTAGTTTTCTCTGTTATTTTGCTTCAGTGTAGTTTTCTTCAAGTGGGTATGTAGAGTTTGCAAAACACTTCATTATTCATTTGATTTTGTGCAACGTTTTGTTTGTTGTTTCCCTTAATATTGATAGCTTTTGTTTTTGTTCTAGTTTTCTCTTTTATTTGCTGTTTACCTTTAGATAATGTGATTTTCCAAAGTAGTGCATATTTATTTGTTTCAGAGGTACTAAAGAGGAAGCCCATGGTTTTGATCAAGAAGCTTCGCAAAGCGGTAAAAAATTATTAATCTCTTCTATGTTTAGGTTGAATCTATGTTTATAATTTCCACTTTAACGCCTCGGTTGTACAACATGACATTATGGATATGGTTGGGTTCTCGTGTTGACCAATCTCGTATCATGTCAAGTTCAGTCAAGTTGTAAAGTTTGGATTGATTGAATTGGCATTTGTGGCGCGTTCGTATCAGTGTTCGAACGAAGCTTAGCTCGCGTTCGTGATGCGTTTTTCATTCGTTTGAACGATGGATTCGCGTTCAAGAGGCGTTCGTTAGAGCGTTCGAACGCGTATGCAAGGTCGGCATTTCACGTTCGTCTTGTGTTGGAGAGACTGTTCAAACAAAGTCATCCAGAATGTCTTCATGTGTATGTCCTTTGATAGGCATTCGAACGAGACTCGGCAGATATGGGAGTGTTCGTGTGGCGTTCAAACGGCCCTGTGATTTTTGTCCCAAAATTAAATCATACCACTCTAATATTTGAGGCCCTTTATGAATAGACCAATACCTCTATTCACCTTCTTCAATCTCACGCCCAAGCTTGGCTACCCCTCCTTTTTGGCTCTTTTTATCAAGTTCAAGAGTGTCATCTCTTCTATTTTCAAGAGCCATTGAAACAAAGTAAGCTTCTTATCCCTTATTTAGCTTTCACTTTGCATTTTAGCATGATGTTCAAGCTCATCTAGTAGACCCAAGTATGACCCACGAAATCATTTATGGTGGAGCCAATTATGAGGCTAATATTGCGTAGATGAAGGATTATTTTCATGGATTGTGTAAGATTTGAGATTGATTAGAACCTGGGATATGTGTTTGAGAAAATTAATGAAACCCAAACAAGATCTATGTTCATGTTACATGATAGTGTTGATTTGAGAATGGGTTTAGCAAGATTGATGTTGATTATCATGATTTGAGTATGAGTTAGTGTGATTCAAGATCAAGACACATAGGCCCGACTGCGATTCGATTCTGAACTGCGAACTAAACTAGGTCAGGACCGGAACCGAACCGATCAATTGTTCGATGGTTCCAAACCAAACCGGAATTGGCGAAGAACTGGTTTGGTTTTGGAATCGAATCGCGATCGGGCCTAATGACATAGGTGTATTGGGTCGAGTTTGAGGTAGCATGTTAGTGGATGATTATGCATTAAGCATGCTTAATTAATGATATTTGTTATAGTTTATGCTTGGGTAAGCTTGAGGGAAGAGGAGTTACCATAGCTTGTGGTGATGATGTTATAGTGGTGAGGTTTGTTATGGGAGATGGCGATTAATGTTGATGATGAAGATGTTGTGATTGACCAAAATGGGTTGAGAATCATGATATGGACGTTGGGTGTGTTAGAGATCACGCTCGAATCCGTTCTAGGAATGTCATGACATGTGTAAGAATCATTAGTAGTTTAGCTAGAATAACATCTCGAATAGCTCATGGTATTAGAAGAGCGCTTTAAGCTTCTCTCATCAGCATAAGTTCATGCATCGTTCACGCAAGCATGTAGCATCGATGATACTCAAGTATACTAATTGTATACCTACTATATATTTATAGCTCCTATGCAGACAATCCTAGCCAGTTCCACGTGCTAGTTTAAGCTTTCGGGATTATTCCCAACTTTGTGAGTGAATGTTATAACTTTTTTATTTTCAACCCTATATGTTTTATAGCTCAATGTTTTCCTTTATGGTTTTATGGAACTTCAGACTTATAAGAATATGCTTCAGCTTAGCTATGTTTTCATGATTAGCAGCTCCAGTTATGGGCATTTGCATAGTATGAAAATTTTATATGTTTTTAAGTTTTATTTATGAATTTTTATGTTATTTGACTATGAATCAACAAGTTTAAATATTTTAAACTTATTTAAAACTCAATTTAGCAAGAAATGAAATATTTTCAAACACCAGTAGATGCCCGCTCTCTCAGCATAACGACCCGGGTACGCTTAGTTCAGCATGCCTAATGGTTTAGATAACCATCTTAGGCTATTATAGTTAGAGGTGGTAAAACGAATCAACGAATAGAATTTGTATATAATTCTAAACGAATCGAATCAAAATGCGGTGGATTCGTATTCGATTCGTTTATTAAACAAATCATAATATCAGGATTCTTATTCGATTCGTTTATTAAATGAATCGAATACGAATATTCGTTTAGTCATGATATTATTTAATAAAATAATTTACCACACTTGATTTACATTAATTCTTCATCAATATATACATATGAAATATATAATTAATATATTTACTAAAAATACATCACCAAATATCGAAAATATTATTTTTTTCTATAGTAATTTGCTATAATTTCTCGAATCTTAATTGAAAAATAACAAGAACTAGTAAATAAAAATAATAAAATGAATCCTTAATGAATAAACGAACCAATAAGCTTAAATTCGTATTCGATTAATTTATTAAACGAATCAAATCGAATTGACCCATTTATTAAACGAATCCATTTTTTCAAACCCGTATTCGCTTTAAAGCGAATCGAATCAAACGAATAAACGAATACTGACCCAAATTGCCACCCCTAATTATAGTTACAGTTCAACATGCCTAATGGCTTAGATAACCATCTTAGGCTATTACAAAGTTCAACATGCCTAATGGTTTAGATAACCATCTTATGCCATTACAGTTACCGTTCAGCTTTCACTGCTTACACGATGTTAGGCCCCCTAAGTAGGTTTCATGCCCCAGGTCACGATACTGGTGAGATTTTCATGACAGCTATCTTTCAGCACACGTTTTATGTATTAGCCTTGTATTTCAGAATTTGGCTAATTTCAAGAAAAGAGAAAGTTTTCATTTACAGCTCGGTTATTTTGAAAGATAAAATGTTTATATTGTTTTACTTTCAGCATTCACTCATTAGGTCGTTCAAATGAATTACCTCCCCAGTTTCAGTTTTGGTTGCAAGAACCGTAGATTGCCATGGTTGGCATATATTCCAGATTCCAGATGCTCAGTTTGGAGGAGATGGATACCAGCTGCAGTCTTAGAGACGCATGGTCAGGGTCCACACACATGTACCGTTATCGTGGTAGGCCGTGAGGCCGAATAGTGTCTTATGTATGATGCATGGTGTATAGATGTATTTAAAAAGTCACATTAAATAGATCATGTGTATATGACGAGCATGTAGGTCAGCATATCATAATGTGTTCCTACATTGTTAGCATTAATAGCACATATTTAGCTTAGCTCATGACACGTCACACACGTTCAGATCAGAGGCTCAGGAAGATGGTTTCATTGTCTCCTGCCGGTCACGTTCCTAGATATACCGGAGTGTGATATTCACTTTATCTGATTGTTAAAATATTAATAAGATCAAAATTATGTATGGAAATTGTTTTTCCCCTAAAGAAATTGAAAGTCATTCATGTATGTTGATTCTCAAATCAAGGAAACCTTCCGCAACATCAGCCATCCACACATGTGGTTGTGCAGTTACCTATGCATTTTTTGCATTACTGTGGTTGGACAGTTACTTCTTGTCGTAAAGCAGTGCCATGAGAAAAGAATTTGTCATGGTGAGTTCAGTTGAGGAAACTTGCTTTTATAATTAATGTTAATTGTCCGATTTATGATCAAGTGTGTCTTTGCATTTTACATGGGGCTTCTCTTGGGGATTTCTTATGCTACTGCTTATATTGCTGTTATATTGAGAAAACTTTTAATTAAATCTTCTAATTGAAGTTGTTAAATGGAAGAGAAAGCGATTTTTGGTATTGGGATGAACTAATATCGGATGCCCTTGGTCTAATCTTTAGAAAATTTGTTATCTAATGCCTAATGTTTCAAAACACTACAAAGGTTGTCTTCAAGAATACCAAAAATATTCTTATTAGTAGTATAGTTCCATTTTCTGTGTTCACTAGATATATAATAAATAAAGTTGCTAGAAAGGTGGATAATATATGTTACAAGCGGATCTGTGAATCAGTAATGAAGTTACTTTTGTATTAATTAAATACTTAACAAAACTTTTATTGACATTATTGGCTAATGACCATTTTTATAAGAATATTATGGTTATTTTGGAATCGATGTGTTATTTTACCCGAATTTTATAAGAATATTGATTTTATGAAATGTTTATATGAACTTATATTTCACTACTATGTGGTGTTTGGTTAAATTAGTACAAATTTCACATTATGTATTATAAAGTAAGAAAAAATAGGTATATATTTATATAATTTAACAAAACACCAGCAAGGCGATCAGCCCACCATCTTTATATAGTTCCCGGCACGAACTCGCAAACTCGTTGGAACCGAGAACTAGGGGACAGATGTTGATGGTGTTTTCAGGAACTATGTTATTTAAGGAGTACGACAGGGGTAAAAAGGGTAATTCCCTTCTCGATCGAAATCATTAAATGCCGACCCGACCACTAAGAGCCAAACAGTAAGTGACCGAGCACTTTATGATCGGAAACCAAGCACTTGTGTTCAGATGACCGGACAATTATCAGATCGACAACAGCATTCTCAGTTCAAAAGACTATCATGACCGACCTCATGAAGACCGACCAGATAGCGAGATATGCTCCAGAAGATGACACCATATTCTTGCGGATAAGATGACAAGTTATCTTACTTTCATTGGGAAAACTGATGAGTCAGTGTCCAAATAGGATGAAAGAAGTGAATGTAGTTTTAATTAGGAATCCTTATGGGAAAAGGAAATAGTTTTGACTAGGAATCCTGATAGGAAAAAGAAATCATCTCCAACTGGGAATTCTTGTACAAATAGGAGTATGATTTCTTCACCATTATAAATAGGAGGGTAGAGTGTGCATAAGGGGCATCAAAAAATTAGTGATCAGAATCATCAAGCTCTAACTTGTAAACACAAAAAAAAAGACCTGAGAAGCGTATTGGAGTAATAAAAAGTATCATCCTGTTTTTTTCCGTGGACGTAGGTCGGATCCAAATCCACCGAACCACGTTAAAACTCTTTGTCGATTGGTGTGTTTATCTGTCTCTCGCTAAATTTGCTTTTGGTCCCCCATAACCAAACAAATTCACTATTGAAGGAGGATTCCCTCGGAGGTGATATTCCTGTATTGCCCTGAGACCAAAATCCACTGTCAACAGATGGCGCCGTCTGTGGGGATCCAACAAAAAGCAACTCGCGTAGTAAGACAATGGCAGAAGGCGGAAATCACCAGTCATCAGGGAGTTCAACAGCAGAATGTGAAGCACGGTGGTTGAACTATGAAGATCCCATAATTAATCACAATTATTGAACTGCCGAAGAGGATAAATTTCTATTGCTGATCATTCAAGAAAAGGCGACGCGCCACAACAGGATTCTCATCGCAAGCATCGTCGATCCACGTCATCACCACCGAAGCAAGAAGCACGAAGACGAAACCAAACACGGTGGTGACGATATTGCTTCTCCTGTTCTGGATGACGATAGTGCTCAGATTGATGATGACGTGGAGGAAGGAGAGATCATTGATGAGGATAATGTTGAAACCAAGAAAATTCAGTCTGGTGAAATCCAGGCCGTTGATATTTGTGACGGAGTAAAGTCTCGAAATCCGAGTACCTGGGTGAGTGATCATGCATATTTAAAAAAAAACTGCTTGAGTCAATTGCAAAGGAAGTTTCCTCTAGGCGTTTCAATGAAGATACCGATGGCTTACTGTGGATTTAATGTTAGTGAACTTGATTCTATCAAAGAGAATGTTGGGAAACAGATTGACGACGATATGATTAGTAATTCCATCAGTCACAAGGATTGGTGTGACAATGGTGATTTGCCCATTGAATATGGTAAGCAGTAGAGGGAATATAGCTCTCCTTCAAGAAGAAGTGCAAAGCGAAACAGTGATCCTGATGTTGATGCAATAGAGGATGATCGAAGCAAATTAAGTGATAGGAAAAAGTCATTGTCCTCTGAAAGCTCTGAGGATAAATATAAACCATTTTTGCATTCACTATCACATGATAGATCTTCTGATGAGTAACATACCAGGCGGAGCAGATCAAGGTCACATGATATTGCTAAGGAAAGATCTCGTTCCCGAAGTGTGATGGAAGAGGAAGTGTAGGCATTGCATTTTCGCATGTGAAACCCGACGATGAGTCTCAGTTGGAGGCACTACCTTTTTAGCTAAGGATATCGTGGGAAACGGAGGTCGGAAGGGGAAATTCAGGATAAGTACGTCATTAAGTTCATTCCACAAGTTCACTGTCTTCGTTAGTGCTGCGTTCGTTACTTCGTTCGAACCTCAGGCAGATTGCGGACGTTCGTGCCACGTTCTAATTGGCGTTCGAACGGAGTCGGTGTTTCTGGTTTTGCTGCTAGCCTCGCCCCAGCCCATTTAGCCCCCCAAAGCCCATAAAACACATCCCAATTTAATTAAATTAAACATTAAATATTAAGTAAAATATTTAAATCATTTACCAATTAAATAAAACATAAAATATAATCATACCTAATAAAGATAAATTAAATATATTAACTTCCTAACTAAACAAATCACATACTAAATTAAAAAGATGTCATGCCTAATTAAAATCAATCATAACAAATTAAAGATTTTGTATTCCTAATCTAAACCAAATTTGTCCCCCCTCAATCTTTGACTTTCCTTGCTCAACACCAAATCAAATCCTCACTTTAATGCCCAAAATCCCTTCCTTGTGAGACAAGGTGAAGCCCTAGCCCTTCTCTATATAAACAACCCCTAACCAAGCCACCCCTCCTCTCGGAATCTCTCTAGCTCAGACATACAATTCACACAAAAATTATAGCAAGAAATACTAGACATCACAAGCAAATCACTCCCTTCATCCTTACCCTCACATCACTGAAACTACAACCACCAAAAACAACCCCTAACCACCACCGAAAATCAACCTTATAAACCTCCACACATCACCGAAGATCACACCAAACACAACAGCCCAAACCACTCCCAAAACAGTCCCTAAAATCCCTTAAAACAGTAACATAAACTACACTTACAATCCTTGAAATAAACACACACAAAACCACACACCAAAAAGAACACCCAGAACAGTCCATCAAGAACATCAAAACAGTCCATAAACAGTAAGCAAAAACACAGAGGAAACGGCAGCAAAATCACAAGGAAACAGCAGCAAAACGGAGTCGGAACAGTAGCTTGAGCGGCCGAACAGCGAAGGAAGAGGCAAACCAGTGAACCAGAAAAGTTGCGGAGCTTTACCCCCTTCCGATCTTCGTGAAACGCGAGTCCGAGAGACGGCTTAAAAGGTTAGACCTGAGGGTACTTCCCACACTCATCTTCATTTGATTCTTGTTATTTATTTTGACTATATTTTACTCCTTTGTTGAATATTGTTTGTGTATGATGTGTGTTGTGGGTATTGGATGAATGGAAGAGTGTCGTCTCTTGTGGTATATAGGATGGAAACCCAGACGTAAATTCCGTAGCCGAATCCGAATGGACGGTAGTGCGGTCTGTACTTGGGATACAACTCCACGTACCACTTGAGTAAACGACACCTTCTTTTGTTTCATGTTGGATTGGTTTATCTATTTTCTTGTTACTTGAATTCTGCATGTTGCTTATTTGTGTATGATACGATCGAGTGCATGGGTTCAGTAAGTGCGATGAAAGGTCCCCTAATTGGAGGGGTTAAAATCCTTCACCACGATACTTTGCCGCACCGATTGATGTGTGTTCGGTTGAATACGAGATACATTCGATCGGGCATACTAAGTTTGATGTGATTGTCTTTATTTTCGTATGCATGATTCAATCGAGCGCATGGGCTTAGTAAGTGTGATGTGAGATCTCCTATGGGGAGGGGTTAAAGCCCTTTACCACGATGCTTTGCCGCGCCGGTTGATGTGTGTTCGGTTGAATACAAGATACGTTCAATCGAATACACTACGTTTAATATTATTGCTTTCAATTCTTTGTATGCATGATTCAATCGAGCGCATGGGCTTAGTAAGTGTGATGTGAGATCCCCTATGGGGATGGGTTAAAGCCCTTTACCACGATGCTTTGCCGCGCCGGTTGATGTATGTTCAGTCGAATGCGAGATACATTTGATCGGACATATTGAACTTGACATTGTCATCTTTATTCTTTGTGTCGCATGCATCAGGTCTGGTTCCGTTCGAATGCGTTCTCAGACGCTACACGAACGCGAACCTTCTGTTTACCGTTCGCACGCGTTCTCGAATGCTACGCGAACGCACACACATTTTCTTAGTTTCATAATACATCAGGTCTGGTTCCGTTCGAACGCGTTCTCGGACGCTATACGAATGTGAACCTTCTGTTTATATTTCGAACGCGTTATCAAATGCTACGCGAACGCACACGCACTTTCTTAGTCTCATAATGCATCAGGTATGGTTCTGTTCGAACGTGTTCTCGGACGCTATATGAACGCGAACCTTCTGTTTACCGTTCACACGCGTTATCAAACACTACGCGAATGCACACGCACTTTCTTAGTCTTATCATGCATCAGGTATGGTTCTGTTCGAACGCGTTTACAAACGCTACACGAACGTGAGTACACTGAATTGAGTCATGCCTATCATATGTGTTTTGCATCCATATTAGTTGTCTTCCTTTGCACCATGTCATAACATGTTTATCCCATAGGTTGCATCATTCACTTTTATGTTGACTTAATATGTTATAATTAATATATCTATTGAGCTATACTTTTGTGGTATATCGGATGGAAACTCAGACGCAAATTCCGTAGCCGATTCCGAATGGACGGTAGTGCGGTCTGTACTTGGGATACAATTCCACGTACCACTTGGAAAAGTGCTCACGTATGTGTTTCTGTGATTAATGTGTGTGCTGGTGTTTTCGTAAATACAATATGCCAATAAAATTGTATGTTCGTTGTTATTTTGATGTACTTCCAAGCATGTAATTTTAGATGTGAAATATATGTGTAAGTTTCATTTTGTGCATGTGAATTTAGAAGCATGATGCTCTTGGAAATAAGTGTTACGTAAGCCTAATTGAATTATTACATAAATCCTTTTATTACAAGTGACATAAGTAAGAGACCATTCCGAACCCAACAGTTTAAGGTCTTCCCTTGCGAGGGGTGAGTGCGGCCTTAAATCTCATTTTCCCGGTTCACACCGGGTGGCGACTCCATTACTCTCCGGTTTAGTCCCCCGTGGCTACTCCGTACTCCTGACTAGACCGCAAGCATAGAACAGCATGCGTCGTCTAGATAGCTGTGTTCCCACATGAAGCCTCTTAAAAAGAAGGCATCATCATGATCGAGATGCTAATGATTATGAAATTAATAGAATGATTCAGTGTAGTAGACATGAACGACATGGTAGTCAGAGTTTGGAGAGGGAGATAGAAAGGGAGCAGAGAAGGGATAGGGAACGAAATAGCAGCAAGCATTACCCACTCCGTCACAGCAAAGTCAACAAGGTCATCAAAACTCAAGCATTTCCAGTGGTTCGTCTTCGTCCCAGAAACATTTACAGAACCAGCAACAGAGACCACGTAGTAGTGGGATCAATGGTAGCAGTGGTACTTTGCAAGGTTTTCCAACCCCAAAGAGCCAACCCCAACTGCAAAGGCAACAAAAGCAGAACCAACAAGTTCCTCATCAAACTCGGCAACTTAAGAGTGATATGGGTGGCAAAGAGAGCCGATCAACTGCTGATAGTCGAGTTTCTCGTGCAAATATGAACATTTATGGCCAAGATTTTGCAAAGCCTTCACACCCACCCAACTTTGCTTTGATGACTACTACATCAATGGATGGTGCCACTAGTACAAGTGAAAAGAAGCCACAGCAACAGCAGAACTCCCGCAGCTCCAAGGCTGGAGTTGAATCTCCGGTGCCTCCTTTTGCAATGACATTTGCTTCTGTAAATGATGCTGATACAGGTCATGGGTTCGACATTTCTTCCATTGCACAGAATCCTGCTCTTTTTCAGAGCCTTCCAGAGGCTGTTAGGCATGGGTACCAAATTTTGGCAGGGCTGACATTTCACAGGCCGAGGTTTCGTAGAGTAGGCTCGGGGCTGGGTTTGACCCGCCGAGGCCTCTGTGTGCAACCGGTGCTCGGGGCTGGATTCGTTCCGCCGATGCCACTTGGTTATTCGGCTCGGGGCTGGAGTTCGTTCCGCCGAGGCCATTTGGTTATTCGGTTCGAGGCTGGAGTTCGTTCCGCCGAGGCCATTTGGTTATTCGGCTCGGGGCTGGATTTCGTTCCACCGAGGCCACTTGATTATTCGGCTCGGGGTCGGGTTACGTCCCACCGAGTCATGCTCATTGGTCTGGGGACGGGACATTCCCCCAGAACCAAGTATCTCTCTTAGCTCGAGGTCCTCAGGGACATACCCGATGTAATGGATCCGTGGGAAAGCATAGCACATGGGATGATGATGCCCCCGTGATGATTGCTAGCTCCAGTGATCCCGGACCTAAGGAGGAATATACCCTTAGTATCCCGGACACTCTTTGATCCATTCATCATTTGGATCCGAGAGAGGTGCAGCACGGGGATGCGTTGTGCCCCTGTAGCGTGTGTCTGCTCCAGCGTGGTAAGGATGAGCCCTCATACAATACACAGGCTCCCCAAGGACCCGACGTGTAGAGGATGTGCCATCACCATTCAAACGCTCTACTGATCCAAATCCTGGTTCGCCGGGACACTGAATTGAAAGATTCAGAATTGTGTTTTGGAAACCTCGGACAGGACGCTGTTTTAAGAAATCTGTGCTGTTGTTTATGCTTGTGAAAAAGTTTTACTTTGGGACAAGTGCTAAGTCACCCCACCTTTTGATTTTATCTTCGAAAGTTTTGTTTTTTATTTTTTCGTCGGTCTGACAAAGGGACGCCCAAGTCAGATTCTATAGGGCTTCAAAGGTGGATACACTTCCCATCTGAATAAGTCACAAGGATTAACCAGTGCTCGGGGCTGGATTCATTCCGCCGAGGCCACTTGGTTAATCGGCTCGGGCTGGATTCGTTCCGCCGAGGCCACTTGGTTAATCGGCTCGGGCTGGATTCGTTCCGCCGAGGCCACTTGATTATTCGACTCGGGGATGGATTTCGTTCCACCGAGGCCATTATGACTTCTCTCAGCTCGGGGTCGGGTTGCGTCCCATCGAATCACCCATTCGGACTGGGGACGTAACATTCCCCCAGGTCCAAGTGTATCTCTTCATTCGGGGTCGGGTTACGTCCCACCGAGTGTAGGGGTTGGTGCTCAGAGCGCCAATTCCCGGTTGTATTTTTGTTAAATACTTCTGTAAAATGTTATTATCAGTAATAATATATGCAGTTTCTATAATATAATCTAATATTTTATATGGTAAAGACGTAATGACCCTAGAATGATTAGTCATGATACAGTTGCAAAAGCGTCGCAACGGACATTGAGTCGTATGAGGACGTTGTCATTCTCAGACAGTTCCTGGTCAAGGTTTACACTACTTGGTCAGTGTAGTAAACCCGTTGAGACCAGTACATGTCGTATACTGGAATATATGATTCCAATGGTTTCTCAATGAACCATAAGTCTTGGAGACTAGTATAGACGTGTAGGTGTTTATAGTGGATAAACACTGAACGAATCACCGAAGATTCTTAATGGATGGTACACCAGCGTCAATAAGAATCTTCATGGGTTGAGTAGCACTTGTGATTCTTAGACTTGAGATGCCATTGTGGGCACATGAGACATCTTCTACACTTAGATGGCAGTCACATCACCGATCTATTTAGATCAGACCTCCGCCTGTTCGTTGGGTGTAGATAGATCCTCAGGGTGTCCTATGTGTATCAAGATAGGATCCGTCAGTTCTGTGTACCAGAGCATAGGTAGTCCATATGATTAGCAATCAGATAAAACCATGGGCCCGTGGTAAGTTTAGAAGCTAGTTCTAAACATTCTTTTTTGAGATTGCTAATAGAATAGTCGACTGGATAATCCCGATAGAGATTTGACATTTACATCTATATCTCTGGGATTTATCCGGATACCTGTGACGGAGGAATTATACATTTGCCATGACCTCGACCTGTATGGTTCAGCGAGATTATCTGTGATCGTCATAATCTACGGGTGGATAGATTATGGACACGAAATTAGATTTTGTGATGGATATACCTGAACCTAGAGAGTCTCAATAATGAAACATACTCGTTGAGCACTAGAGCAACATAAATAAATAATATTGATTATTTATAAAGTCGTTTAATGGTTAAACGCAAGATACATGCTAAAGAGACTAGATAGTCATTTGCCTAATTATTGTGTATTTACATTTAATACTTGATTAATTTAAATACACATTAATTAATAGTCAAAATGAGTTATTTGACTTTTATCCTAAATGAATATATGTTTTTAATATTTAATGTAAATATTATACATATATTTAATATATTTGTATTTGATTAATTAATTAATTATTTAATTGTTAAATGATTAAATTAATTAAAATATAAATATCTTATGTTAGGATATTTAAAGTAAATGACATTAGTTGCATTTGTTGACCAAAATAAATATCTAATAAAGTAGTTTATAAGATATTTGTGTAAGTTGACCAAATGAAACTTGAAATGAAATTGAAATTAATTTCCTTGTTTTTGTCTTAGCCAATTTCGGCCAAAGGCTAAATGAAACAAGTATAAATTGATTTTCATTTCATGATACACTTAACCTAATACACTTTACAACAAACACCATTAAAGAAAACAAAGAAAGCAAGTGAAGGAGAAAAGGAAAAACTCAAAGAAAAGCTTGGATTTTGTAAGTTTTTCAAACTTACTATTAGAAAGGAATTTGTTCCTTAGGATCTAGGCAACATCTTGTGATGTTCTTAATTTATTCTTTTCATTATTTCTTGTGTTTTTGATGATGGAAATTGGTTGAAAGTGTTGAGCATGTGTGATGAAGAAAGCTTGTAACTATTGTAGTTATAAGATTCTTTTAAGGTTTTGGAAACCATGTTGCTATTCTAGAGTTGTTGACCCACTCTTAAATGACCTAGATTTGATCTTGAGTTGTTTCATTGTGTTGAGACTTGAATTGGATGAAAGATTGATGATTGAAACATTTGATTTAATGTAATTAGCCTAATTTGTCCAATTGTGGGAAATTGAAAAATTAGGGTTTCTAACTAATTCCAAATTTGGGGGTTTTCATATATGTTGTGTTTTATGTGTGTATATGATGCATATAAAGTTTCATGTTGATTGGATATCATTTGGATGTGTCTTGAAGCATGAAAGTGCAAATGCACAAATTGGGCACTAATGAGTGCTCTCGGCTTTGAGAGAGAATTTGGGGATTTTGGTTGCTTTGGTGTTTTGATGTTTTGAACATCATAAGTTCATCTTAGAAATGATTTAGAATCATTCAAAATTGATTGGATCAATTTCGGACTAAAACGGACAAAAATACAAAGCAAGGGTATTTCGGTAAATTCACTTAAAATGTTTTATTGAATTTATTTTCATAATTTGATTATTGGAATATTAAATAAATATGTTTATTTAATTTATCCGAGAAAAAGTTTTGAAATCTGAAAATCGGATTTTCACCGCTTCCGCTGCGTTACGGGACTCACCCCCTAAATAACCCCTTCAAAATGGTATCAGAGCGAGTCTGATTCTAGGCCACCTAATATGATTAGCCTTCATTGAATCAATGTTTAATCATGTTTTCTTGACTTTATGCATGCTTATTAGGATCTAAACTGGTTAGATTTAGGGTGTATGACACTTAGTGCAAAATCCTTAATAATAAGGTTTAAATGTAATTATGTATTTGATGCATGTTATATGGTCCGTCTTGTCAATACGGTTTATGAATACTTCTTTGTGACTACATCCGAGACCGTGCCTCTGCTGTGAGGGTGTAGCCGATAAAGATTTATTTATACCGGATGTATATCTGATACTAGATAAATTCAAGTAAAAGCGGAATTCTGAACGTGCCCTAGCTGTCAGGATTACGTAAGTAACTTGAGTTTATCATTGACGAGTATTACCTTGGTACGTCTCCTTGTGGGCCTGCATTCGCAGCGACAACGAGAAACGGCCAGGACCGGATACTTAGGAGTCACTTTTGAGTGATTGACAAATGAGTTGTCTACCTGATGAATATACGTAGGCGAGACCGTGCCTCTGCTGTGAGCTGAAATATATTCACGGGATCCACCTTTCACTATTTATATTTAATTTAATTATTAAATATTTGCATTCTGTTTTGGGATTACAGTATTGCATGATTTAGTGGGAGGGGCATATTAGATTAAAAATCCATGATCTAGTTTATGCTTTTGATATTATATGAAACTGCTTAATTTCTGCTAACCGTTTTTCGTGATCTATATGATAGATTTGCGATGGCGGGTCAATCCACAAACCAGTTTGCGCGTATGTTAGATGCGAACAAACTAAAAGGCGCTGAGAACTTTACAGACTGGGAATTGGATTTGAGGATTGTCCTCGATTCCGAAAAGTTGGGTTATGTTCTTGAGGGTCTTTTACCCCTTGCAGTGGGTGAGGATGCTTCAGAGGAGGAACGCCAAGTTTTTGAAGCTTGGAAGAATGATGATTTAAGGGTTAAATCATACATCCTTAGTTCGCTCTCTCCGAAACTCAGCAACAATACTATGGAACAACAGATTCCTATAGTATGATAACGCGATTAAGACAATCGTTCGAGAACCAGGAACATGTTATTGTTCACAAGGTCGCCATGGAACTGTTCCATGCGCGTCTGGATGAGGGGCAAAGTGTTAGCCCACATGTTCTTCAAATGATCGATTTGATCGATCAATTGAGGCAACATAATCTCATCCTCAATGACATTCTCGGTAGGAGTGTCATTCTTGGTTCTCTGCCAGCTTCATTCCGCCAGTTTGTGATGTACTTCAACATGCACGGGACAGTCTGCACCTACCAGGAGCTACATAGGATGTTGCTCACGGCAGAAGAGGATCTGAAGAAGTGAGTACCGACTCGCCCA
>SKCR01025973.1:0-13324 GCA_019454045.1 Zanthoxylum bungeanum | reverse complement strand
CATGCGAGCGAGTGAAAATGAAGTGGATGTGGTAATGAAGTTTTTGCTTAACACATCTCTACTATTTATGTTTCTTTATTGCAGGTGGACGTGGTCAAGTATGATTCATTTATACTCCAAGATCATCATTCAATTGATTTTGTCATAACTATCTATGATCCGGGTTCGGATTCGAGGACGAATCAATTTAAAGAGAGCGAGAATGATATGATCCAGGGCACCCACCAGAGGGTCCTTGACGACATAGTTCAATTGAGCTTATTGTGGGTTAATTTGTATTCAATCTTCAAGTCCAAGACAACATTCAAACCTAAAGAACCGGATTGAAATAGATGAGAATGACGCAAGCCCAATATAGAAGCAGTTTTGACGAATCAAGCCGAATCAAGTCCGACACCAAAAATTCGGCCAAGACAAGACTTAATGGGCTTGAGACACATTATTTGGGTCTTGTTACATGAAGGCCACGAAATTTAAGAGCTTTTGGTACAAGGAGAAAACTTTAGACATTTTGGGAAAAGTTTTCCACATTTGTTGATTAGGCATCTTTGTTGGATTTTTGTGATTTTTTTGTTTTTCCTTTATTGAATTGTTTGGAAAAGTTATTGATTGAGTTTCTATTACTTTTGACTTTCTTGGAAAGTTGTCTAGGTTGTTAAATGACTATTAAGGGCATAGCCTTTAAATAACCATTAGTTAGTAAGTTATGGTGTTATGGTATTTTCACATCTATTAGGGTTTCCTTCATTGTACTATATATTGTAACATTTATTTCTTAATGAAATTAATCATCAATTTCGAAATTAGCTTCGTCTTGAAAGCTTGGCTTTGTCCAAAAATTGCTTAAGGGAGGGATTCCCCTTATTTCATGCAATCGACTTATCTAAGGCGTGGCAACCTTAGTGGCGTCTCCGTTCTAGCAGAACACTTCAAGGAATCATCTTAAGGGTTCTCAAAGACAAGTTCTTTATGGGTCTTCTTTGTGGCCTTGGAAGGGTTTTGTTCCTACAAAATCAAATTCGCGGTTCTTGGGGTTCTGTCTGTTGCGAGGGGTTTGCTTGGCCTTAAACATCCAAGTGAGTTCCACGTCAGTACGTCTTTGTCTTTGAGGGTTCTTTGTGGGTCTTCTTTGTTCCTTGCAAGGGTTTTGTTCCTACAAAATCAAATTCGCTGTTTCTTGGAGTTCTGTCCGTTGCGAGGAGTTTGCTTGGCCTTAAACATCCAAGTGAGTTCCGCGTCAGTACGTCTTTGTCTTCCTCCATCTCAAGGATAATAAAATCTGCTGGGAAAATGAATTTGTCAACTTTGACAAGCACATCTTCCACTACATCTCTCGAAAATGTGAGTGATATGTCAGCAAGTTACAGAGTGACTGAGGTGGGCTTTATTTCTCCAAGCTGCAGTTTCCTGTAAATAGACAAAGGCATCAAGTTAATACTAGCACCTAATCTCACAAAGCCTTACCGAAGTAATGTTCTCATATAGTGCAAGGGCTGGTGAAATTGTCAGGATCCTTCAACTTTGAGGGAAGCTTCCTCTTAATGATGGTGTTGCATTCTTCTGTCAGTGCTATAGTCTCGTAATCTCCCAATCTTTACTTTCGTGACATAATATCTTTCATGAAATTGATATAGTTGGGCATTTGTTCCAACGCTTTTGCAAATGGAATGTTGATGTGTAGCTTTTTGAAAATTTCCAGGAATTGAGTAAATTGCTTGTCCAGTTTGTGTTTCTAGAGACGTTGTGGAAAATGTGGAGGTGGAGTAAATCTTTCTCGATCATTTTTTGTCATTTTGGCCCCGATTTGATTCCATTGAGTCCCAAAATCATATTTATCCAAAAAAATAACATAAAACACATCAAAATATTCATAAAACTTGAGAAACTATACAAAATATTATGTAAAAGGGGCGGTAAATATTGATATATTTTCCGCTTATCAGACCTCTACTATGTTCTCGGTTTCTATCAATAGAGAGTTAAATAGTTTTTTCACTGGTGATCGTTGTTGAGGCAGGAGGATCCTATGTCTCCTTACCTTTTTGTTTTGGCTATGGAGGTTCTTTTAGGTTTATTGTGTAATATGGTTCTTGAGCATAGCTTCAGGTTTCATTGGCGATGTTCAAATGCCGGTCTCACTCATCTTTATTTTGCATATGATCTTATGATTTTCTCAAAGGCGGAGGAGGCCTCGGTTTCTTTGATTGGGGAATGCCTGCACTAGTTTATGAGGTTGTGTGGATTAGTTCCCAATCCGGAAAAGAGTCAGTTATTTTCTCGTGGTGTTTCCTTAGCAGCGAAACAATATTTACTTAGCATTTTGGCCTTTCAGAAGTGTGTACTTCCAATTCTTTATTTGGGTGTCCCTTTGATTTCAAAAAAACTTTGGGATTCTGATTGTACTATCTTTATTGAGCGCATTATTAGGTGTGCTAGGAGCTGGATTTGTGGGACCCTTTCTTTTGCGGGACGTCTTCAGCTTATTAAGTCAGTGCTCTTCTCCATTCAGGTGTATTGGTCTGCTTTGTTCATTTTACCCAAGGCTGTTATACGGAATATGGAGGCTATTTTAAGATCCTTTTTATGGAAAAGGGAGTGAGCTAGTGTCTACAAGGGCGAATGTGGCTTGGGATAGAGTCTGTTTGCCTATAGAAGAAGGGGGTTTAGGGACTATGTCTTTAGAGCACTGGAATCGGGTGGCAATCATAAGCATTTGTGGTTTCTTTATTCGGGACAGGTTTCCTCTCGGTCTACTTGGGTTTCCTCTGACTTACTAAAGGGGCGTAGCTTTTGGGACGTTTCTCGTCCAAGGGATTGCTCACGGAGTTGGAGGAAGATTTTGAGTCTCCAGCCTTGGGTGCGACGGAAGATACGGTTCAGGATTGGGAATGTGAGGTTTCCTTATGGTTTGATAATTGGCATCCTTTGTGGCCAATTGTGGATGCTTTGGGTGCAAGCGTCATTTATGATTCAGGGTTGGACAAGGCAGTTAGGGTGGCTTCTATCATTGATAAGTCTTTTTGGAGATGGCCCCAAGCTAGATCAGCTGTTCTTCTTGAGTTTGCCCGTACTCTGCCTTTAGATTATGTTTCTACTAGCTCGAGAGAGGATGAGTTGATTTAGGAGGAGGACAGTATGGGAGTTTTCTCGGTCAGAATTGCCTAAGAGGCTTTGCGGCCCAGGAGTTCTTGGGTGAGCTGGAGTCGGGTCGTGTGGTTTCATAAGATAGTTCCAAGATATGCTTTCATTCTTTGGTTAGTGATTCAAGGGGGCCTTTATACTCAGGACAAATTGATGGGCTTTGGCATTTCAAATCGGTGTACATGTGTATTTTGTTGTAATACTGGAGATGATGTAGATCACTTTTTTCAGTGCCCTTTTTCTTCTCAGGTTTGGTCCTCCACTTTGGCTAAATGTCGTATTATTTGGCACTCTTGTGATTGGCCTCATACAGTCTCATGGATGGAGCAGTATTATAGTGGTTCGTTATGCCATGTGATTGTTCAACTCTCCTTTGCAGTTGCAATCTACTTTATTTGGAGAGAGAGGAATGCTCGACTTCATGGTGAGCCTCATCGACCTCCAAGTGTGATTCAGAGTGATATTATATTTACTGTGCGGACATGTTCTAGTTTATTAAAGAAAGCGAAGCCATCTTATGAAAAGGCTTCATCATTCTCGGCATTTGTCCGATGACATTTTCTGAGTTTCCTTTATTTGTTTTGTTGTTTGCCTATTTCGCTCTAGTTGCTTAGCTTTGAGAGTCTGTCCTCATTAGCTTGTTCTCTCTGGGGTATGTCTTTGTATTGTTGTTGGTTTTTTCCTTTTGGTTAATATACTTACCTTATCCCAAAAAACACTCACGACATTTCGAGAAACTTGAAGCTCTTAAGCTTATACCTATGGACGGATTTCTTGTAAGAGAGGGATTGTAAGAGAGGGATTCCTCTTTTCAAGTTCAAATTGACCTATCTAAGTTTAACAAGCTTCGTGGCGTCTCCATTGCTAGCAAAACACACTGATTTCATGTTCTCAGGTTATCATGGGCGAGGTTCCATGGTGGTTTAGGGTTGATCTTGGATGGATTTTGTTCCAATAAAATCATTGATTAAGATTCTTGGGGGGTTGCTTGGTTTAACACCCATGTGAGTTTCTTATTAGTAGGAGTTGTCCAAGTTTCAGTTTTGACCAATGGTGAAGTAGTTCAAGATCAAAATAACAAGAATTAATAGATTGGTAGTGATTTGATCGATTTGTATGTCTTTGGGACTGAAGTTGATGGTGTAGAGAATTCATTAGCAGTGGTTATTGCTAATGTTGTTGATGATGTCCCTCCTTTGGCTATGGATGATGATTTTTCCATATCTAATGTTCCTCATAATGATACGTTTTCTCATGCTCCCGTTGGCGTTATTGGTAATAAAACTAATGGTTTGAACATGGCGCATGATCATGGAATTTCCTCTTCATCTTCTTCTGCGTATTATGGTGGTGACATAAATGTGAAGGAGGTTAGGGATATAGGGTTTGGTAGTAACATTGAGGGCACTTTGGGTAATTCATGTGATGGTTTTAGAAAGGTGGAGGGAGTTTATTTTGAAAATTCGAAATTTCCTTTGGGTGGTAATGACTTGCTTAATTCTTCTCCACCAATTATAACATGTAATGAAATTGATTGCACCAGATTTGGTAAACGTAATTTCCCTAATCAATGTGAAGGCATTAATTTGCGTAGTCAATATGGAAAGTGTGATATCAATTTAAATGTGATTAGAACTAAAAATGAAGATAATAATTCTGATTTTCCTCCTTTAAACGTGATTAGCATTAAAAATGAAGGTATTTATTTCGATTTTCCTCATTTAAATGGAAAAAATGATGTTATGGTTACTCCTATTTTGACAATGAATTTTACCAATGGTATTGACAAGAAACTCACTTGGATTCAGAACCAAGAAAACCCCAAGTATTCTTTCTTAAACCCCAAGAACCTTAATCAACGATTTTGTAAGAACAAAACACATCCAAGATCAGCCCTAAAGCACCATGAAACCTCGCCCATGATAACTTAAAAGATGAAATCAGTGAGTTTTGCTAGCAATGGAGACGCCACTAAGTTTGCCAAACTTAGATAAGTCGATTTGAACTTGAAAAGGGGAATCCCTCCCTCACAAGAAATTCGGCCATAGCCAAAGCTTAAAGCTTGAAGTTGTTTTCTTTCAAAATTTCGTGAATAAATGTTTTAAGGAAGAAGAAAAACAAGTTTAAATAGGTTACAAGAGAAACCCTAATGGCTTGAAGATAAAAATGCCCTTAATGGGCGAAATTATAAAAAGGCCCAAAAACTATCTTAACATAAAATGCATAGGCTAGAAATAGGCCAAAATCTCCAAAAACAAATGTTCTTGTCTTCAAAAGGCTTGTGAAGCTTCATTCAAAACTGATTTGGGCCAAGTGAATTAGCTTAGGGCCCTCTCCATTTGATGCCCACATGCGTCTCTAGTGTGCCTTTGAGTTGTCTATTATAGTAAGCCATAAAATTGTGAGCTAGTCCTGCCATTGCTTCTCTGATCCTCTTGGCCTTATGTCTTGTGATTGGCCCTGTTGGTACTTGCAATGGTTCTACTTTGATTTTGGTCGTGTCCCCTGGTGCTTCGAGTGTGCCCTGGTTCATGTCAGGTATTCCTATGGAAGGTGTGAATTTAAATAGGTGCCAAATATGGATGCTATTAATATCCCTATGGCTGATGTGGCTGGTGGTTTTAATAATAAAGGTGTGAATTTAAATAAAGGGTCTGATGTGGCTACTATTAATATTCAGAGGGTTGATTTGGCAGTTTGTTTCTAAACCTAAGGGTGATGTGTCATGTATACAAGGTGCTGATATGGCACGATTTCATTTTGATGACGTGGCTTGCACAAAAACTGGAAAAACTCATCATGTTTCTTCAAGTTTCGGTAATAATATGAATGACGCCCCTAGTTACGCAAATGTACTGAATGAATCAAATGATGATAGCCATGTGCCCACTTCAAATTCAGTTGTTTTGCTTTTTATTCATCCCACTATAGTTGATGGTCGTGTTAAGGTTAGTCCTCCATTAGAGGTTCCTGAAGACGGAATTGTGATTTGGCGTAGTACTTTGGTTGGTTACTTTGTTGGCAAGAAGCTTCCGTTTCAAGTTGTTAACTCAATTGCTCATAAGATTTGGAGTAAGTTTGGCTTGCGTGAGGTTTTGACTTCAGACAATGGTTTTTTCTTGTTCAAGTTTGTGAGCTTCCAAGAAGCTTGTGTGGTTTTGGATAGAGCTCCGTGGCATATGGCTAATAGGCCTTTGGTTCTTAAGCATTGGCAGCCGAGTTTACCTCTTACCAAGGAGGATATTAATAAAGTTCCTGTATGGGTTCGTCTCTACAATATTCTGTTTGAGTATTGGACTTCAAAGGGTCTCAATTTTGTAGCTAGTTCAATTAGGTGCCCTCTTTATGCTGATCATATTACCTTTACCAGGAAACGACTTAGCTACGCTCGGGTTTGTGTTGAGATTGATGCTAGGGATGCTTTGGTTGAGGACTTTGATTTTCAAAGTTCTAATGGCATGTGGATAAAAGTGCGGGCCGATGTGATTGGGTTCCAGTGAAGTGTTCTACATATATGGTTTTTGGTCACTCTTTGAGTTCTTGCCCTAGATGTTCTCCTAAAAGGGAGGAGAGCAAGCCTTCACAAATATGGGTACCTAGGACTTCCATTCCTTGAGACTATTTTGGATGTGGCAAAAAATGCTAAAAATAAGAAAGGAAAGGAAGCAGTTAATGACACTTTTATTAAGCCTAGTAGGGTTGTGGTTTCGATTGATGATGTTGACATGGTAATTGATTCAGGTGAGTGTTCATCTAAAGGTTTGGAATTGGTATCAGATGTTGTTGAAGTGGAAGGAGGTGCTTCTAAGGAAGCGGTTAATGACACTTCTATTGCAGCCTCCTTCCACTTCCATTACGCCCGAAATTGGTTGGTTCCATATCATCAATATGGTGTCTATGAAGGGTCATTCAATAGAATTTCTATTGAGGCACCAAATCTTCATCCCAATTTGCATACGTTCGAGATTGTTTGTGTGTTTGTTTTCCTATTGTCCTAGTTTGTGATTTCCTTATTCCAAGCATTATAGCTTAAGGTTTTCTTTGAATTAAGTCTACGTATTTATTATTTCTTTCTCGCATTACTCTGTTTGCCCTATATTGGTTTCTTGTTGTTTATGTTAGCTTGAAGATTACACATTGTTGTGCTTAACACGACCATCAATTATGGAAGGCGAAGGTGAATGTACTCTTATTGTTTCTTTGCTTGTTGATAAGTTGGTATCATGATCTTTGGATTAGGTTGGTGTTTCTGAGAAGATCCTTCCAAAAGGTTTGGGGGTTACTATTTGTGAAGCTAATGAAGAGGGTGAATGCTCCCCTATTGTTCGAGAAATGAATAGTGAGGTCAATCTTGTCTCTTGTAAGGTTTGTGTATTGGGGAAAATTCAGAGTCTAATGTTGCTGAGTCTACACATAGTCTAGAATCTATGTTACAACTAGTATTGGAAAGGATCTTATGTCTGATCCTTATGAGGATGCTGCTTCTCCCATGATTACTGTTATTTCTCTGGCATTGATAGCTAAGGATTCCTTAGAAAAGAAGCCGAGTAAGGGTGACATGAGTCCAACCACACCAGAGACATTACAGGATACACCTAACAACTTGGAGGAACCCATGCAGTTGCCAACAGGTCCAATCACACGCCAAAGAGCAAAGAAGATCAGAGAGGCCTTTGCGGGACTAGCTCAGAGCTATGTGACCAATTGCAGCAACCAAGTCAAGTGCACACCAGAGACACATATGGGCATAACCAGAGAGGTCCCCAAGCTATTTCATTTTACCCAGATCAGCTCAGACTGAAGCATAGCATAGCAGCTTCAGCACCAGCACTCTTTTGACCTATTTTGGGACTATGTTGAATTCGGCCAAATGGGGGCATTTTTGTCATTTGTGCTCGATATGTTGACTTTATTTATGATGTAATTAAGCTAGTTGACCAGGTCATTAGGGTTAATTATGCTTAGAACCTTGCTTATTTAGTAAGCACGTCAATTTACTATTTGATGTAAGAACCTCAAATTAGCTTAAGTTAGATTAGTTTCTAATCATTGTTTTAAGCTACTTTAGGTGGGAAAAGACTTTTGGGGACGTGCTTGAGTGAAAGGTTTTGGTAGTTTTTTAGGTCTTTTGGTAATTTCACTTTAGGAACATTTTTGTCCATTCACACCTTTAGGGTTTCTCTCTGTAACCTATTTAAACTTTGTTTTCTTCTTCTTTGGAATAACATACACGACATTTTGAGAAACTTTCAAGCTTTTAAACTTTGGCTATGGCTAAATTTCTTGTGAGGATTCCCCTTTTCAAGTTCAAATTGACTTATCTAAGCTTGGCAACTTAGTGGCGTCTCCATTGCTAGCAAAATATAATCTGATTTCATGCTTGTGGTTATCATGGACGTGAGTTTCATGGTGGGTAGGGGCTGATCTTGGTTGGGTTTTTTTCCTACAAAATCAGTATTCAAAGTTCTTGGGGTTTTGAGAAAGATGATTGGGGGTTTGCTTGGTTTCAAACCCAAATGAGCTCTTGTCAAAGGGTGGTAGGTAAGAAAAAGAAGGCTTCATATGGTAAGAAAGACTGTAAAAGTAACTCCCCTCGATGGGGTAAATGGAGCTGATTTGCTTGTGTTGGGGGTTCTCTTTCTATTTGATTTATTTTAATGATTTTTTGTTGTTGGAATATTCGGGGCCGAAATGACCCTATGAAGCAAGCTGAAGTTCGAAGATTTTTCGAGATGAGAAACTTTCTTTTTTATGGGTTGGTAGAGACTAAGGTTAAAGAGAGTAATGTTGCGAATGTCTCTAGAGCTATAAATCCGTCTTGGAAATTCTTTTGTCATTCTAATGTTCTTCCTTTTGGTAGGATTTGGGTTTGTTGGAACCTTTTGATTTGGAGGTAGATGTTATTCGCTATTCCTCGCAAGCTATCCATTTTTGGGCCTCGTATGTCTCTTCTATTTGGAGTTGTGCGGTTATGGTGGTGTATGGGGATTGTGGTTATAAGAAGCGTTGAGAACTGTGGGCTGACTTGGTGGATAGTAGCTGACAAGAACTCACTTGGGTTGGAAACCAAGCAAACCCCAAGCATCTTTCTCAAAACCCCAAGAACTTTGAATACTGATTTTGTAGGAATAAAACCCAACCAAGATCAGCCCCTAACCACCATGAAACTCACGTCCATGATAACCACAAGCATGAAATCAGATTGTATTTTGCTAGCAATGGAGACGCCACTAAGTTGCCAAGCTTAAATAAGTCAATTTGAACTTGAAAAAGGGAATCCCTCCCTCAACAAGGTTTTGGCCATAGCCATGGAAAGCTCAAGCTTTTCTTTCTTTCAAAATTCTGTATATTACGTTGGTTGTCTCCAAAATACAAAGAAGAGTCATATAATAAGGGTTACAAGAGAGTAAAAAGACTAAAATGACCCTAGAGCTAAAATTACCAAAAGCCCTAAGTCAAGCACCTCAACCACGACCATTAAGGTCCTTTTGCACCTAAATAAACTTAAAACAAAGATTAGAAGCTAATCTCACTTAAGCTAATTGAGGTGCTTACATGCTATAGTAAATTGACGTGCTTCCGGCTAAGTAGAGATCTAAGCATAATTAAGCCTAATGGCATAGTCAACCATGCTAATTACATCATAAATAAAGTCAAAAATGTCGAGCACAAATGACAAAAATGCCCCCATTTGGCCGAATTCAACATAGTCCCAAAATGGGTGAAATCGGGTCAAAAGGGTGCTGGTGCTGAAGCTGCTCTGCTATGCTTCAGTCTGAGCTGATCTGGGTCAAATGAAATAGCTTGGGGACCTCTCTGGTTATGCCCATATGTGTCTCTGGTGCGCACTTGACTTGGTTGCTACAGCTGGTCACATAGCTCTGAGCTAGTCCCGCAAAGGCCTCTCTGATCTTCTTTGCTCTTTGGCGTGTGATTGGACCTGTTGGCAACTGCATGGGTTCCTCCAAGTTATTAGATGCATCCTGTAATGTCTCTGGTGTGGTTGGACTCATGTCATTCCCTCCTTGTTGAAAAGGATTCGACCTCGAATCTGAACCTGCATCAAAATGAGTTAAGTCAGAAACATTAAAAGTAGCAGATACGTTGTACTTACCTTGCAAATCCAGCTTATATGCATTGTCATTGATCCTTTCCAACACTTGAAAAGGTCCATCTCCTCTCGATTGTAGCTTGGATCTTTTCCTCTTGCATATAAAGCCACACCCAATTGCCGGGGTCAAACACAATGCGTTGGAAACCTATTATTCTCACTAACTCTGCCTTTCCCTTATCATTCATACTCCCAAGCTTAATAAGAATCAAAGATAATAAATCCATAGGAGTTAAAGAATTAGAATCATAATCAATCTCATAAGGCAAGTAAAAACTAGAAGGATGAATGCATCTATTATATGCAAACTCTGGCCCCGCTATTGCGTCTGTGATCTTCTTAGCTCTTTGGCGTGTGATTGGGTCTGTTGGCAATTGCAAAGGCTCTAATGTTCTTTGGATGACTGCATTCATGTCAAATGTTGTCCCTTGGATCATGTCATTCTCCCTCTCTTGAAATGGATTCGTCCTCGAATCCGAACCCGGATCATAGATAGTTATGACAAAATCAATTGGACGATGATATTGAAATATAAAAGAATCATACTTGACCACTTGTACCTGCGATGAAAAAGCATAAACAATAGAGAAAATGTTATAGAAAAACTTCACTACCACATCTACTTTCTTTTCACCAGCTCTCACAGCTTCTTCATCACTCATGGCCACTATCTCAACCATACTTGCAAAGACCTCCTCACACACCTGCTCAGCTTCACTATGTTTTTCAACCTCAAAGCACACTACCTCACAAGTGTTTACTCCATCAATGCTCACGGTCTCACAAGCATTTTCACTCACCATGTCACTTATAACACAATTCACAACATTCAAGGCCTCACAAGTGTTTTCATTCGCTATGCACTCAACATCACAAGTGCTTCTCACTTCATTACACACAACTTCAATAGCTTTTGGTTATTGAGTACTCTTTTCATTCACTGCATATTTAGTTACCTTCCAAGTCTTTTTCCATTTCTCATAAGATCTTCTATAATCACTCATAATATATTGGATATCACTTTTGAAAGTATCCAAAACCTCGATCTTATCATCAATAGTTAAACTTGGACCTGCCATCTCAACACTAAACAAACAGATTAGAAATAATAAAAAGCAAAACAAATATGTAAATCCTCACAATCTCACGTGCATACACTCGAATGATATCACTCCACTCATGTTTGCACTCTATTGGCTTTTACCCGATACTGTGCTCACAATCACTGCCTTTTTACCACTCTTGAGTTCTTCCTCAATTCAATTACAAATCAACTCAATTCCCAGTATGGTCAACTAAGGTGTACTCCACAAGCTAACAGAAACACAATGTATATATAGAGCATGTGGAATAAAACAAATAAGATAAGTAATCACGAAGACTCAATCGAAAGAAACCTATAGCTAGAGTGCTCAGAATAAGAAAGAATGACGAGTTAGCTAAATGCAATAAATAAGCAAGCAAGCAATCAACGTGTCACTGAAGTAATCTTGTGGTCACTCGCTATAGTGTTTGAGCTCACCTTTCTTTTCTTCTCACACACACTCACAAGTGTTTACACTCCAATGAAACACAATGAAGCACAAAGGATTTCAATTCGGCTATAACACAAATATAGTCTTTCAAGCTCAAACCAAAACAAACCAAATCAAATATCAATGTAGCTCATGTAAAGCAATCCAATCAACTTGCAAATGGTCTAATCAAGCTAAGCACAATCCGACCAATTCTCTTTCTTTTCTCTTCTCTTTTTTTTTTCTCTTTTTTTTTTTTCAAAACAAGTAGGTGACTCAGCTGCTTACGTAAGTAGCTTACAAGTAGGTCAAGTAAGCATGTCAATTCGACAATGGTAAGTTACAAACCAACTAAACACTTTTTCCAACTAACTTGGTGATGCAGCAGCTTGCCTCTTCAAGCACCTCTCAAATGCAATGATGGCTACTCAAGTTTCCATGTCAAGCTCATGAGTGCTTCCATTTTCAATGTCATGCTAATGATTTCAACACAAATCCAATGTCAAGCTAATGATGGTTCACGCAAATCAGCAAGCACACCATGCTTCAACATAAACACATCAAGCACTCACGCATAAGTAAACTTCAAGAGTCTCACGGCCTCATCAATCCATAAGCATTTCATTTTGTTTCAACACTCATTCACTCAAATGCCTCACCACAACACTTAAAAACACTTGTTTTCCTCACACTTCACAAGATTGCAACAACTTCACAAAGATTGCAAACAAGCTAGTTCAAGCAAATGCTAGGAGTAATGAAGTGCAATCTGATTTTCTCAAAGTAGATATGAACAATACCTATTTAAAACAAGCTAAGTGACATGCATATGGCAAGAACAAAGCAAGGGTGGTGATGGTTCTTCCTTGGCCGAATCTGACCTGATGCATTTCTTTTTTTTTTTTTTTGATTTTTGAAACTAATAACTTAATAACAATGTTAAACACGTCCTAGTAACTTACAATTAACAACTAAACACTTGATTCAAGTAAAGAACACAAAAGCCCCAATTTTGACCTAAGTAGCCAAAGCTTAACTCAAAGAAATACTCATGATCAATCAAAAAACACTCAAGGCAGAATGTTATTCATGATATTTTGATCACAAATCAACAAGAATCAGCAAGAAACAACAAGATCCAACAATGGCCGAATCAAGGTGGAAGTAAAACCTTGATGCCGAAATTAAATCAACAAAGAACAAAGATGAATACAAGATTAAACAACACAAAGGATAGGAAATCAGACCTCAGAACCCTAAGCTCATGATACCAAATGACAAGAACTCACTTGGGTTGGAAACCTATTATTCTCACTAACTCTGCCTTTCCCTTATCATTCATACTCCCAAGCTTAATAAGAATCAAAGATAATAAATCCTTAGGAGTTAAAGAATTAGAATCATAATCAATCTCATAAGGCAAGTAAAAACTAAAAGGATGAATGCATCTATTATATGCAAACTCTGGCCCCGCTATTGCGTCTGTGATCTTCTTAGCTCTTTGGCGTGTGATTGGGTCTGTTTGCAATTGTAAAGGCTCTAATGTTCCTTGGATGAC
>SKCR01025972.1:0-19517 GCA_019454045.1 Zanthoxylum bungeanum | reverse complement strand
CTCTCCCTCCTATACTTCTCTTTCGGCTTCTTCCCAAGGATGGTCCAAGGGAAAGAACAAGAAAGGCAAGAAGAAGAAGAAGGCTTTTGTTCCTTAACAACAGGCGAAGATTGCAAAGCCCAAAAGGGCTTCTGAAGACAAATGCCACCACTGCAGCAAAGTCGGGCACTGGGAAAGGAACTGTCCTGATTACATTGCCCAGCTGAGGAGAGACAGAGCTTCTACATCATGTACTTTTATTTTTCCAGTTATTGATTTATCTTTGGCTTGTGAAGCCGTTACAATCCATCTGGATTTTAGATTCTGCTTGTCTCATTCACATTGCAATTCGTTGCAGGTGCTGAAGGAAAGTAGGAAACTGAGCCTTGAGAGATGCAGTTGCGGTTCGGGAGTGGAGACTCTTTGGATGCAGTTGCAGTGGGAGTATGCGAGATCTCATTGCCGAATGGGACACTTTTGTTAAATGACTGTCATTTTGTACCGGGATGTGTCGCTAATATTATATCACTTTTTGTTTGGATACAGAAGGCTTTTGTATTAATATTAAGAATAATTCTTTGTATTTATATGATAAAAATAATATTCAGATCCTTTGTTGCCCAAACCAGCATGGTCATTATACATTGCAAACTTCAAAAGATATATTAAATACTGGAGTTAATAAACGTAGTTTACCTGTAATTAATAATACTGAACTTTGGCATATGAGACTTGGTCACATTGGCGTTAAACGCCTTACCCAATTGGTTAAAATGGTTTGATATCAGATCTTACCATTGAATCCTATCCAACTTGTGAATCCTGTATTCAGGGTAAGATGACCAAAGCCCCATTTTCTGGCGTTGGACACCGCGCCACTAACTTACTGGAACTCGTACATTCTGATGTATGTGGTCCACTAAGTCAAACTGCTCACAGTGATTATTCGTACTTCGTTACATTTACCGATGATTTATCACGGTACGGTTATGTGTATTTGATGCGACATAAATCGGAAACCTTTGAAAAGTTCAAAGAGTTCCGAAATGAAGTAGAAAAACAAACTGGTAAATATATTAAATGCCTTCGATCGATCATCGAGGCGGCGAATATATGAGTGGTGAGTTCATGGATTATATGAAGGAGAATGGGATTCTCGCTCAATATACTCCTCCGAGTACACCACAACACAATGGTGTATCTGAAATGAGAAATCGGACTTTTTGGATATGGTCTGATCGATGTTGAGTTTCACAGATTTGCCCTATTACTTATGGGTTACTCTCTCTTAACAACCGCACATCTTTTGAATAAGATTCCTTCAAAGGATGTTCCTACGACACCGTATCAGATATGGTTCGGTAGGAGACCAAATCTTAATTATATTAAGGTTTGGGGTTGTCCTGCCTATGTCAGGGTAACTCAGCAAGATAAGCTTTCGCCTCGAGGGAAAAAGTTTAGGTTTGTTGGATATCCTTCGAATACGAGGGGATATCTGTTCTATGATACCGAGCATCGAAATGTGTTCGTAGCTCGCTTCGTAAAATTTCTAGAAGTAGAATTTTTGTCAGAAGGTGGTAATCATAGACAGGTTGAGCTTGATGAAGTCCAACCTGAAAACAACGAACCAACGGAGGAACCTGAAGTTCAAGTAGATGAAGAACCTTCAACACACACACTCCGTAGGTCGGAAAGGGTATCTAGACCTCCTGAACGCTTGTATTTGATACAAGAAAAGAGTCTGGATGTTCTCTTAGTTGAAGAGACAGATCCTTTCACCTATAGAGAATCGATGTTGGACATCGACTCCGTGAAATGGCAAAGTGCCATGAAATCCGAGATAGACTCAATGCATGAAAATCAAGTTTGGGACTTGATTCCGCTTCCCGAAGGAATTGTTCCTATCGGTTGTAAATGGGTTTACAAAAGGAAGCGCGGGCCTGACGGTAAGGTTGAAACTTACAAGGCCCGACTGGTAGTAAAAGGTTACACGCAGCGACCTGGCGTCGACTACGATGAAACTTTTTCACCGGTAGCAATGCTTAAGTCTATCCGGATTTTGCTTTCTATAGCTGCGTATCATGACTACGAGATTTGGCAAATGGATGTCAAAACGGCTTTTCTAAATGGATTTATTGATGAAGAAATCTATATGGAACAGCCGGAAGGTTTCGCATCCAGGGAAACCTCGGGTATGGTATGTAAGCTTAAGAAGTCCATTTATGGACTTAAACAAGCTTCACGAAGTTAGAATCTTCGATTCGATGAGATTATTAGATCGTCTAGTTTTCTCAAGAATTCGGAAGAATCATGTGTGTATCAGAAGGCCAGTGGGAGCATGGTCGTATTTTTAGTCCTATAAGTTGATGACATCCTAATCATTGGGAATGATTTAGGTATGTTGCAAAGTGTGAAAGCGTACCTCTGTAAGAATTTCTCCATGAAGGACCTGGGAGAAGCTTCCTATGTTTTAGGGATAAAACTCTATAGAGATAGACAAAGGAGGCTGATTGGGTTATCCCAATCAACGTACATAGATAAAATCTTGGAACGGTATAGCTTTGGTAACTGTAAGACAGCAAACATACCGTTCAGACATGGGATTCATCTTTCTAAGAAGATGTGTCCACAAACAGAAGATGAGAAGGTTAGAATGTCTAACCAACCTTATGCTTCGTGTTTGGGTAGCATAATGTATGCCATGTTATGTAAGAGGCCTGATATCAGTTTCGCTGTTAGCGTAACTAGTCGATATCAGTCCAATCCAGGAAATGACCATTGGATGGCCATCAAACATATCTTAAAGTATCTTAAAGGTACTAAGGATAAGTTGATAATATATGGAGGAAACGAACTGCAGGTTAATGGGTATACAGACTCCGATTTCCAATCGGATCCCGATGATAGAAAGTCTACATCTGGATTTGTCTTTACCCTTAACGGAGGTGCAGTTTGTTGGAAGAGTTCCAAACAGGGATCGACAGCTGATTCCACCACTAAGGCGGAATATATTACAGCTTCTGAAGCTGCAAAAGAGGCTGTGTGGATAAAGAACTTTATCACAGAATTGGGAGTTGTCCCAAGTATCGAGAATGCGATTCCGTTATACTGTGATAATACTGGAGCCATTGCGCAAGCAAAGGAACCGAGGGTGCATCAGAAGTCGAAGCATGTGGAACGCAAGTAGCACATCATTCGAGAGATCGTGTCGCCAGGGGATATTGTCGTGTGTAAGGTACCGAGTGAAGATAATGTAGCAGACCCGCTGACGAAGGCCATACCTCCGAAGCTGTTTGATAAACACGTGGATTCGATGGGTATTAGATACAATCGATATTGGCACTAGAGCAAGTGGGAGATTTTGTTGGGGTTGGTGATCAGAGCGCCAATTCCCGGTTGTATTTCTGTTAAATACTTCTGTAAAACATTATTGTTATGAATAATATATGCAGTTTCTATAATATAATCTATCTTTCTATATGGTAAAGACGTAATGACCCTAGAATGATTAGTCATGATACAGTTGCAAAAGCTTCGCAATGGACATTGAGTTGTATCATGACGTTGTCATTCTCAGACTGTTTCTGGTCAAGGTTTATACTACTTGGTCAGTATAGTAAACCCGTTGAGACCGATACATGTCGTATACTGGAATATATGATTCTAATGGTTTCTCAATGAACCATAAGTCTTGGAGACTAGTATAGACGTGTAGGTGTTTATAGCGGATAAACACTGAACGACTCACCGAAGATTCTTAATGGATGGTACACCAGCGTCAATAAGAATCTTCTTGGGTTGAGTAGCACTTGTGATTCTTAGACTTGAGATGCCATTGTGGGCACATGAGACATCTTCTACACTTAGACGACAGTCACGTCACCGATCTATTTAGATCAGACCTTCGCCTGTTCGTTGGGTGTAGACAGATCCTCAGGGTGTCCTATGTGTATCAAGATAGGATCCGTCAATTCTGTGTATCAGAGCATATGTAGTCCATACGATTAGCAATCAGATAAAACCATGGGCCCATGGTAAAGTTTAGAAGCTAGTTCTAAACATTCTTTTAGAGATTGCTAATAGAATAGTCGATTGGATAATCCCGATAGAGATTTGACGTTTAAATCTATATCTCTGGGATTTATCCGGATACCTGTGACAGAGGAATTATACATTTTCCATGACCTCGACCTGTATGGTTCAGCGAGATTATCCGTGATCGTCATAATCTACGGGTGGATAGATTATGGACACGAAATTTGATTTCGTGACGGATATACCTGAATCTAGAGAGTCTCAATAATGAAACATACTCGTAGAGCACTAGAGCAACATTAATAAATAATATTGATTATTTATAAAGTCGTTTAAAGGTTAAACGCAAGATACGTGCTAAAAGGACTAGATAGTCATTTACCTAATTATTGTGGATTTACATTTAATACTTGATTAATTTAAATACACATTAATTAATAGTCAAAATGAGTTATTTGACTTATATCCTAAATAAATATATGTTTTTAATATTTAATGTAAATATTATATATATATTTAATATATTTGTATTTGATTAATTAATTGATTATTTAATTGTTAAATGATTAAATTAATTAAAATATAAATATCTTACATTAGGATATTTAAAGTAAATGATGTTAGTTGCTTTTGTTGACTTAAATAAATATCTAATAAAGTTGTATTAAGATATTTATGCAAGTTGATTACATAAGCTTGAAATGAAATTGAAATTAATTGACTTGTATTTGGCTTGGTCATTTTCGGCCAAAGGCAAAATGGAACAAGTATATATTGATTTTCATTTCACTTTCATATTAACCTAATACACTTTAAACAAAAAGAAACTCCATTGAAGAGACTTAAAGGAAGCTTGAGAAAGAAAGAAAGATCAAAGAAAAGCTTGATTTTAGTAAGTTTTTTCCAACTTGCTATTAGTAAGGAAATTGTTCCTTAGGATCTAGGCTTTAATATATGATATCCTTAGGTTATTTCTTTCTTTATTCCTTGTGGTTTTTTTTGATGAAGTTTTGATGGAGGTGTAAAGCATGTGTGATGAAGGAAGTGTATGACTATTGTAGTAATAAGCTTTCTTTTAAGGTTTTGGAAACCATGTTGCTAATCTAGAGTTATTGACCCACTCTTAAATGACCTAGATTTGATCTTGAGTTGTTTCATTGTGTTGAGACTTGGATTGGATGGAAGAATGATGATTGAAGTAATTGATTTAATGTATTTGGTCTAATTTGTCCAATTTGATGAAATTGAAAAATTAGGGTTCATGACTAATTCCAAATTTGGGGCTTTTCATATATGTTGTGTATTTGTGTGTGTATATGATGCATATAAAGTTTCATGTTCATTGGATTACATCTTGATGTGTTTTGAAGCATGAAATGACAAAGTGCACCAAATGGCACTAATGTGGTGCTCTCGGCCTTGGTGAGTAAATTTGGGGATTTTGGTTGTTTTGTTGTTTTGATGTTTTGAATATGCTAAGTTCATCTTAGAAATGATTTAGAATCATTCAAAATTGATTAGATCAATTTCGGACTAAAATGGACAAAATACCAAAGTAAGGGTAATTTGGTAAATTCACTTAAATATGATTTATTGAATTTTATTTCATAATTTGATTATTGGAATATTAAATAAATATGTTTATTTAATTAATCCGAGAAAAATTTTTGAAATCTGAAAATCAGATTTTCACCGCTTCCGCTGCGTTACCGGTTTCACCCCCTAAAAACCCCTACAGCTCAAAGTTCACCCATTGGTGTTGGAAAATAAAGAGAATTAGCTTGTCCCAGATGGGAAAGCTAATAAAAGAAAAGTGTGTTTATATATGATTGCTCATATGTATATGGGTAAGTGTTATAAGGATATAGGCTCTCTCTACGTGCGCGCGCATGAGGTGCAAATCAAAATCCGACTAGGCCTGACCCATGTGCACCCGCGCATCCTGGGTACACGAATGCCGGACCAAATTGTGCGGGCCCGGCCAAGCCAATTTTTGCAAGTCTCTTTATTTTCCAAGTCTTTTGAAGTTCCATAACAGTTAATTTAATTCTATTAATTAACTTGGTGGTTACTTCAAATGAAAGGTCTCCCACTAATGTGATTTAATTGGCATGTTAATTTCCTTTTTAAGAGGGCATTGTTTTTCGTTTTTGACAGACGTACAAGAAAAATTCAGAAGCTTTCGTTTTAAGGATTCCCTTGTTTTTCCTTTGTTTTGTCTGGAAGAGTTCAAACACTGTGTAGTTCGTTGATAACAAGTTTGGTGGTGCCCATACTTGTTTGTTTCCGTTGCATCCTGGGAAATAAACGTCTCACGTTCTACTGCACCGTTCGGTAGGGGACGAATTTGTTTTAAGGAGATTGTTGTCTCATCAACAAGCCTCGGAATAATGAAGCATTGGTCCGGTTCTGTTCTGACTCAATTACTAAGTTCAGAGGCATGGTCACCGGTATGAATACCGATTTAGGTTATGCCAGTTCCAGTAAGGGAACTAGTCGTTGGGCTCACCGGTATGTTTTTGGCTGATTTTTATTTTAGGGATAAATCGGTAAATTTATTATTCGAACAATCTTCTCTCATCTGTGAATTTATTTAGTTTCGGGGACCAAATACAAACTTAGAAAAAGAGGAGAAAATACACAAACAAAACAGATGATTTAACGTGGTTCGTTGGAATGGATCCAGTCTACGTCAACGGGCACAAAGAAAAAAGAATGTTTTATAACGTGGTTTGGATCGACCTCTCCGTCACAAGTGCTCTGATTTGACCGACCTTCACTTGTTCTACCTTACACAAACTATTTCGCTCTCTTTCTTACAAGTAAGTGCCTGAGTAAAATTTGCTAACCATTTGCAATAAACTCACAAGCCCTTTATATATTAGGGCAAATTACACTATTACACCATCTCCGTGACGTCAGCCACGTGAATCCGCTATTAATACTAAGGCTCTCTGCCCCACCTGCTCTGTAAACAATGGCCCTATCGCCTGACACGGCTACTCTCTGCCACTTATATCTCACTAAATCATGTTATTTTTAGCGACTTTCACACATTATCTTGTGTCCAAAAATCAACTAGAAACCCACTCTCGTCACATCAGACAATTTAGAGAATGCCAATTTTCATACCAGATTCCAGTTGCCTGACTCGGATCACGTCAGCAACACCCCGACCAGCTCTTCCAAGTCGGAAACCAGGAGCAACATTCGTGTCGATAAACCGAGACCTGATTGTCGGCACTCTTTCAGAAGGGGGCTAGGCACAAAGACTCCAAATTTATCTGACCGAGTGGGAACATGAATTATCCAAGCAGTTGGAGATAGCCAAAAATAAGATTGACATGATTAACACAGAGGTCCACGGTTCCAAATAATTCGACGCCAAAGCCTAGTCTGAGGCAACCTCGCTCCGCAGGGCCTCGGGATTCATGAAAAATGAGAGGGACGATCCAAAGGCCGAGGCTGCACGTTTGAGCTACGGAAATGGAAGTTTGCCTCCTCGGTAAAACAACTACAGGAAAAATCAAATCAACTTGACAACTCTTATGAGGACTTGAGGAAGATGGAAACTGAGGAGTTCCTTTTGCTGGAGTCCGCTAATGACGAAGCGAAAATCGAAGAGCTGGAGAGTTGTGTTGGGATCTTCAAGATACTCCAGCCCGAAGCAAACTTGGACCTGGTTCGCAACGTGGTGAAAATATTCAAAGATGAAATCTCTTTGGAAGAAGTCTATCCTGGCCTATACGAAAACTCTGGGGATGGCCAAGATCCCTAGATCGACCAAGGTCTGATCCTATCCTTTTTGTGCTACCCGAAGATATACCTGACCTCTTCTCTACCTTTGTAGACCCTAAAATACCGGCCATTACCTCCGAGCCCATCTTCGAGCCCGACCTATCTACTGACGGACCCGCTAAACCACTCACTGGACCTGACCAGCCCTTCACGGAGCCCGATCAACTCATTTCGGAACCCGAGTTACCTGTTGCTGCCCATAAACCTGAGGATCCTGTTGTTGCAACCGAGCTCGAGGCTCCTTCTATTTAGTTCTTTAATTTCTGCTCTATCATGCTTTTGTTGGGGTGACCCCGAGCGGTCCCTTCGTAACAAACATCTTAGGAATTCAAAAATGCATTTGTACATGCCTTTTTCTCTGTATTTCTCCAATTATCGCATGTCGGACTAGATCCCGAGGGCTGTCTCCTTTTCTTCAACACTTAGCAAAATTTTTACTTGCCCCCGTATGCTCGTTCTCCATAACTTGACCAAGCCAACAAGCACAGTAGGGCTTCAGTGGGACACAACATGTCCCGAGCCAAAATTAACACCTGGCCCTAAGGGAACGTTCCATTCTTGTGCCAGCAACACTTGGCCATATGGGAAAACCTCTAAACCCATGCCAATAAACATCACATAGGCCTTTGTGGAAAGTCACCCGACCCCGAGTCATAATAAACACTTGGCCACAAAGGAACGTTCCCTTCTTGTGCCATTCAACATTTGGTCATGGGGGAGAAAATCCGACCTCATGCCAACAAGTATCACATTGGCCTCGATGGGACGTCACACGACTCAAGCAATAATAAACACTTGACCACAAATGAATATTCCCTCCTTGTGCCACTCAACATTTGGCCATGGGAGAAAAGCTCCGACCCAATACCAAAAAACATCAATAGGCCTCTGTAATATCCCAAATTTTTAGCAAAGGTATTATTGTCTTTTTCCCAAAAAATTCTTTGGTCAAAGTTTGAATTTTTGACTTTTGGGTTTTGAATGATAAATTCTCTCAAGTTTTCTTCAATTTCTTCTTGACCCAAAATCCAGGGATTTGATTGATATTTTCCACCCATTTTTATAAACGTTTTCTTCTTCATCTCTCTCCCAAAAAACATGAGATGCCATTTTCATTTCTTCACATGTGAGAGAAAGAGAGAGACTCAATCCAGTCGGTGAAGGTTTTCATTCCATTGGTGATAGGGGAAATGAAGAGCAGGTCGTGGGGAGCATTTTGGTGGTGGTGGCGGCGCCGATGGTGGTCATTTTTCGGTGAGATCGTGGCTTGAAGGTTTCGATGGTTTTTTAATGATTCACGGTAAACCAGAGCTCCGTTGGGTGAGTGACCACCACCATTGGACTCAGCTCGTCAGTGCATATCTACTTGTTGTGGCGGCACGTGGAAGCCACGTACCGACGTCTCTTGACAGAAATTTGGCAGTCGATATTCCCGATGCTTTGGTTCGACTTTTATACGGTAATGGATCCGAACTCTAATTTCCGTGTATTTGTCATATTTTTATTACGCGTTTTATTTATTGGTTTTGTATTATTTATTTTGAGCTTTGAATTGTTAATTTTGGATTATGGCGTTAGATTTGAAGTGTTGTTTGGTGGTTGTTTTGGGTTCCGGATGGGCATTTGTGGTATTGAATTGTAAATGGAAAACTCGTTTTTTAAATGGAACCATGCTGATTTTCCATTAAAAAGCCTGTGTTGTCACGCAGATTCCATCTGCAGACAACCTGGTTGATCCGTTTACAAATACCTTATCGGCTAAATTTTTTGAAGGTCACCTAAAGGGTTTAGAATTACATGACATGTCCCATTTGCTCTAGTCCAAGTGGGAGATTGTTGGGATAAATTTCCTAGAGCTTCATGTATTGTAAAATGAATTGATTATTGTAATAATAATAAATGTATTATTCATTTATCAAAGTTGTTTGATTTGTATCGCATATTGTCCAATTGTCTTATTTACCTTGATTACTCTTGTATTTTTAAACTTAGTATATGTTTGTTGTAGAAGAGGATTTAAGTCTGAAGTTAGTAATCTAAATAGTCCATAGAGAGCAAACAAAGATGGTATTTTATTTATGGTTTATATATAGTTGATGTTCATTCTATACTTGTATGACGACCTTGATCTGAGATCGTTGATGTAGTGACATGGGAATAGAGGCACCTTGTATGATGAGATCATATAAGACTAGACTCAGATAAATATGAATTTCTTTTAATATCAGTTAATCGAAGAAATTCATTTTATCTACTAGATGGTCTGAGTGTATTAAGAACTTCTGCATGACAGGCTATGTCCTTTGATTTACTATAGTGAGGTTGGTGTAGCATTCCCAGCCAATAACAACGTGTTTTGGGGGTATGGTTTGGTGTGTATCTGGGAACATTTTACACAGATAGGGAATTCACTCATTCTTACGAGAAGTAGAATAATATCTCTTTTAAGAATTGATTTGGGACTTGAACAATTTGAGCGCTCAAGTTTTATATTCATAATTTTCATGAATTAATTGTTCATTATAAAATCAATGGTACTTAAGAGATAAAATATTTAGAGGGTTTTAACGAACTTATGACCCGACTCTATTTATGAGATATTCGTAAAAGGCTATATCTATATGTAATGACTATATCGATGGACACTGAAGTTGTTCGGCTTTTATTTTCCATCTACGGTAACAGGAGTTTAACTTCGAATTTTTAGTGGAATAACGCAGAGTTAATAATTCGTAATATTTAATTAAAGAGTTTAATTAATATTTCAGGATTATTAGAGCTCGCAACCGTAGGTCCATTTGGTCCTCGTACTAGCTCGATTAACTGTAGCAAACCTAATATAATTAGATTGTCTAATAATATGCTCACAATATATTTATATATTATTAATGAGATTAATAATATTTTTGTGACAAATGAAAACTATTTTAAATTAGTTTAACTTAATATTTTCTAGAATTCTTTGATTATGAGATAATCATGTTAGTAATAATTATGAGATAATTGCTAATACATAATTGAAGGAAATTAAACAATTATTAAGATAATGATTTTTATTTACATTGGAGATAAATCCATATGGCTTACCATGCTCTCCATCTTATTGTGTCTATTAGATGACATGTTGGGGTCGTATTTATTGGATTCCTTGACTAGGGCATCTAATCATTTTTCCTGTTGTTATTCCTCTCATTAGCTTGTGGGCTCAGGTTTGGGGAACTCGGAGTCTCTACGTGCTTATGGTACCTCACTTCTATTAGAAACCTCTACGATTATTCCTTATTTCTTGATTCTTCTGCCTTATAATTGTTCTTAACCATTCGGGGAGCTCGCTATCTATGGGAAGTGCTCAAGAATTAATAGATCGACTGAAGAATTTCTGAGAAGGAATGAATCTTACTTGTAAGGGGAGGACTTTACTTAGTAATGAGTGGTAAATAGATCACTATTTCCCACTCCTCTAACTTAATATTTCGCTTAGTTTCTTGAGTTTTGTGAATATTTTGATGTATTTTGTTCTATTTTGTAGATAAATAAAGTTTCAGGACTCTCTGGAATCAAATCAGGGCCAAAATAGTGAAAACGGACAAAAAAGGGCAAAATTATCTTTTGGGCGTCGCGACCGCTAATGGTGCGCGCCAGATTCTGCCACGTGTCACCATCATACGCTGTCGAAAATCATCATCATTTGCTAAAATGCGCCTGCCATATGTCAACACCACAATGAATCTTGCTAACATGCGCCTTGCCACATGTCACCATCACATGCTGCCGATAATCGACATTGCCACATCATTGCCACGTCAGAAAAATAATTCTGTTAATCATTCAACCCTGCCATGTGTCACCATCTCCGTAGAATTCAGGCAACATGTCATCAATCTACGGCGCATTGTGACGCGCAAAGGTTGGCGCGTCGCGACGCGCAGGGCTTATTGAAGCCCAATAATTCAGGCCGAATTTTCATTTTCAATTCATACTTTCTTCTAAGGTATTCTTAAGAATACTCTGAAGATTGTATCTTGTTTGTTTATTTACATCTTTTAGTAATTAATTTTCACATTTTCACTTTCTTTTCTTTACTTTTCAGTCTTTACTTTCTGCAATTTACTTTTATGCAACAATACTTTCCTTTCTTTACTTTTCAATCTTACTTTTCAGTAATGAGGAAGTAACTCCCCCTTGCTGGGGTTAAAGGTTAAGCTTTTATTACTAATATTTTGACTAATCTCTCTTAATTATAATATATAAACTATTTAAAATCTGACTTAATGAGGATAATGCCTTATTGGTCGGTTGGAGTTAATTATGAAATTGGTTTTAACCTGACTAAGCTGGATACCGCCTGTATGGTCGGTTGGTAATTAATTATAAATTTGACTTAATCAGGTTACCGCCTATATGACTGGTTGGTAATATCATGCAAAGTTAATATATTATAATAAAGGAGATATCTAAATAGAAGTAATAAAAGTGGATCCTCTAACCCCCATCATTTTCTTTTATTGTACTTTTACATTTTAATTTCAAGAATTTACTTTTCAGCTTTTACTTTTCAGCATTTACTTTTCCGCTTTTACTTTTCAGCATTTATTTTATGTCTTTTATTTTATTTAAGCTTTTACTAGCTGTAAATATATGTCGTAGCTAAACCTGTTATCTGGGATTGTGGTGAATTCCAATATCATCGGTTTATGATGGGTTATTTTATAGTTTGGGTAATATAAAGGTTTACTTATTAAGTCTTAAGATTAATGATTCATGTTAACTGGCTATTAATAAGATTGATCTGGTAAACTTAAAATAAACTTGACAAAGGAATTTTAGGTTTCAGCCTTAGACTTAATAGCCCATGATCTTCCTTGAGGATAAATAATCCTTTAATAGATTTCCTTACAGGATAGACATATACTTGTCGGGTGGATGGTAGCCATAATTGGAACTTAATCTTAATGAATTTAGGTAACTTAGTTGACATAGACATATGATTTAATTGGGTTACGCTGGGTATTTGCAGTAGACCATCGACAGAGGCTTTTGCATAATTTTGTGATCAAGGTTAGTAAACCAATATATTACATAAACATGAAATAACCATTTCATCTTTAAAAGATATTGGAAGAATTCACAACCCTGGATAGTTTCTTAGTATTGAATTTCACTTAATTTACTTTCGTGCCATTTTATTTACTTGTTTTAATTTAAAGTCACCATTCCGATCAAACAATCAATCCATTAGATACTTGTAAAAATTTGGCTTCATAAATTAATAGCTTAGGTATTAAGTCCTCGTGGGATCGATACTTTTTATTCTACTTGAAAGATACGTGTGCTTGCATTATACGCGTGTGATTGCACCGGAAAAGTTTTTGGCGCCGTTGCCAGAGACTTATTTATCTTTCAATATTAATTTTGAGGTTAGATACCTATACATGTATCTAATTTCTTTTTACTTATTATTTATGTTTTCTTGTGTTTCAGGTTCTCATACATTATTTGAGATGAACCAAGAAGCTTTGAAATCCGACTGCTTGACCCAAAGATTGAAAGAAATATCAAACATTTGAGAAAGGAAAGGCGAGAACGCCAAGAAACAATCATCAACATGGAATCTGAACCTTTGGAAGTTGCACCACTAATTCCCATTCGAGACATAAATATTCTGGTGGTTGACGCTTCATTTCTTGTATTGTACTTCCACCCTTGCTAGCAAATGCGTGTGACATGAAAACATGCATTCATATGATCAGCAGTGAGTGCAGTTTGGGGGGAAATGAAACTGCAGATCCTAATGCCCATATCAGCAACTTCTTGGAAGTTTAAGGCACTTTTAATTACAACCGAACAGCTGAAAAAGCAATGAGACTGCATGTTTTTCCATACTCCTTGAAAGACAGAGCTAAAGCTTGGCTACATTCACTACCAGCAAGTTCCATAATAACTTGGAACACTCTAGCCACAAAATTCCTTGTAAAGTACTTTCCATCAGCCAGAACTGCAAAACTGAGGAATGACATCACATATTTTGTGCAAAATGATTCAGAATCTCTCTGCGAAGCTTGGGAAAGGTACAAGGATTTGCTCAAAAAATATCCTCACCATGAAATTGCAAAGTGGCTATAAGTCCAAACATTCTATAATGGACTTTCTGGAATAATGAGAACCACAATTGATGCTGCTGCTGGATGAGCTTGATGATGGCAAAAGGAGAAGATTAAGCCTGAGACTTAATTGAAGAAATGGCTAACAACAATTCATTATGGCCAACATAAAGGAGCATGATCTAAAGAATCGCATGATTTATGAAGTTGGAGCCAACACAGCAGTAAATGCTAAGCTGGATCTGATTTGTAAAAATCTGGAAACTCTTAACATGAAGGTTAATGCTGGATCCACAAGTTCACCATATGGAGGAGCACCATAATCGGAGACAAACCAACAAAATGAGACGGTGAATTGTGTCAACAATTTCAACAGAAAAGGGAACAATCCATATTCCAACACCTACAACCCAGGATGGAGGAATCATCCCAATTTCACATTGGAGTAATAATTAGGACAAAAGAACAATCCACCATCTGGATTCCAACAACAAAATAAAGGTCAGGAGTATGAGAAAGAACCATAAATTAAAGAATGGTTTGCAGAGATGTTCAAAAAGTAAGAAGCAAAATACGATGTTTTAGCAGCTATGGTTCAAAATCAAGTAGCACTAAATCAAAGCCATTCAGCTTCTATTAAAGCATTGGAGAATCAAATGGGACATTTGGCCAATGTTCAGAGTTACAGACCGTCAGGTAACCTTCCTAGCAACACATAACCAAATCCAAGGAACCGAGGGAATGAGTAATGTCAAGCCATTACCTTGAAAAGTGGCACTGAAATCAATAAAGATGTTGGAATCAAGGCAACCACTGAAAAAGTTCCTAAAGAAGCAGTTCCACAGATGGAGGAAAAATAAGCAAAGGAAAAAGATCAAGAACGAATCACTCTACCTCCACATTTTCCACAGCGTCTCCAGAAAAAAAAACTGGACTAGCGGTTTGCTCGATTCTTGGAGGTCTTCAAAAAGCTGCATATCAACAACCCATTTGCAGAAGCTTTGGAAGAAATGCCCAGTTATGTCAAATTCATGAAAGTCATTCTTTCACGAAAGTGGCGATTGGGAGATTACGAGGCAATAGCATTGACAGAAGAATGCAGCGCATCATTCAGAGGAAACTTCCCCCGAAGTTGAGAGATCCTGACAGTTTCACTGTTTCATGCACCATTGGAGAACATTACATCGGTAAGGCTTTATGTGATTTAGGTGCAAGTGTTAATTTGATGCCTTTTTCGATTTACAGGAAACTGCAAATTGGAGAAGCAATGCCCACCTCAGTCTCTTTCCAACTTGCTGATAGAGTGCTCGCATTTCCGAGAGGAGTAGTTGAAGATGTGCTGGTCAAAGTCGACAAACTCATTCTCCCAGCAGATTTCATTATCCTTGACATGGAAGAAGGCAAAGATGTACCTTTCATTAGTGAGAGACTATTCTTGGCTACAGGTCGAACTGTTATTGATGTACAAAAAGGAGAACTAACCATGAAAGTTCAGGACCAAGAAGTTACCTTCAATGTTTTCAAAGCCATGAATTTCCTGAGTGATGAAAAAAGAGGAGGAATGTTTCAGAATTGATGTTATTGATGGTATCATCCAGGATACTGATACAATTCCCACATATAAACTTGAAGCTTGCATCACCAACATGACTGACATCGAGTTAGATGATGAAATTCTGGAATGTATCAACTATCTTGACAAGCCTTTTCGCTTCAAATTGACACCACAAGTGGAAAGTCTGGAACTACCAAAGAAAGAGCGGATCAAGCCTTCGATTGAAGAACCACTGCAGCTAGAGATAAAGCTACTTCTGAGCCATCTCATGTATCCATTCTTAGGAAACTTTCCTGAATTACCTGTGATTATTTCTTCTTCGCTAATATTGGAGCAGGGAGAAAAGTTGTTGAGAGTGTTACGAGAACACAAGAAAGCCATTGGCTGGACTATAGCAGACATTCGAGACATTAGTCCATCATTTTGCATGCATAAAATTTTGATGAACGACGAGTACAAACCCACAGTAGAGCATCAACGGAGACTAAATCCAATCATGAAGGAGGTCGTGAAGAAAGAAATTATTAAATGGTTGGATGCCGGCATCATTTATCCCATCTCTGACAGCACTTGGGTGAGTCCTGTGCAATGTGTGACAAAGAAATGAGGAATTACTATAGTCACAAATGAAAAGAATGAGCTGATTCCAACAAGAACAATGACTGGATGAAGAGTATGCATAGACTATAGGAAGCTGAACAAAGAAACAAGGAAAGATCATTTTCCGCTACCATTCATTGATCAGATCCTAGAAAGATTGGCGGGACATGAGTTCTATTATTTTCTAGACTGATACGCGGGGTACAACCAGATAGCCATCACCCCAGAAGATCAGGAGAAAACCACTTTTACATGTCCGTTTGGTACTTTTGCTTTCCATAGAATGCCATTTGGATTATGTAATGCTCCTGCTACATTTCAACGTTGCATGATGGCCATCTTCTCAGACATGCTGGAACAAAGTATGAAGGTTTTCATGGATGACTTCTTTATGTTTGGAGATTCTTTCGACCACTGCTTGTAAAATCTGGAATAAGTGTTACAAAGGTGCGAAGATACCAACCTGGTACTCAACTGGGAGAAATGCCACTCCATGGTGCTGGAAGGCATCATTCTTGGTCATCGAATCTCACAAAAGGGAATCGAGGTAGACAAAGCAAAGATCAAAACAATTGAAAAACTACCTCCACCAACATCTGTCAAAGGGATTCAGAGTTTTCTCGGACATGCTAGCTTTTACAGGAGATTTATCAAAGACCTCTCAAAGATTACTAAACCTTTATGTAATCTTCTGGAGAAAGATGTGTCTTTCAACTTCATCAAAGAATGCCACGAAGCTTTTGAGATCTTGAAACAGAAGCTAGTTTCTACTCCCATCATAGTAGCACCGGATTGGACTCTTCCATTTGAAGTGATGTGCGATGCTAGTGATTTTAATGTAGGTGTAGTTTTGGGACAACGCAAAGCCAAAATTTTCCATACCATTTACTACTCCAGCAGAACTATGAATGAAGCTCAACTTAACTACACAACCACTGAAAAGGAGTTGCTTGCAGTTGTGTTCGCTTTTGATAAATTCTACTCCTATCTGCTGGGTCCCAAAGTGGTGGTCTACACAGATCATTCAGCAATCAAATACTTGATCACAAAGAAAGATGCCAAACCCAGATTGATCCGTTGGATACTTCTACTGCAAGAATTTGACGTGGAGATCCGAGACAAGAAAGGGACAGATAACCAAGTGGAAGATCACTTATTGAGGATCGAGAATGGAGAAACAGCTGGCAAAGAACTGACAATCAAAGAAACTTTTCCAGATGAACAACTGTTTGCCATGAAACAACAAGATGTCTCTAGGTATGCTGACTATGTCAACTACATAGTATCGGGAAAATGGCCGTTGGAATGGACAACTCAGTAACGGAAGAAATTCTTCAAAGAAGTCAAGCATTATGTCTGGGATGAGTCGTACATGTTCAAACGCTGTGCTGATCAATAACTGAGACGGTGTGTTCCACAAGAGAAGGTTAACAGTGTCTTGTAGCATTGTCATTTGTCACCTTATGGCGGACACTTCAGCGGAAATAAAACTGCAGCCAAAGTCCTACAATCAGGTTTGTTTTTGCCCACTCTTTTTAAAGATGCTTATCTATTTGCTCTTCAATGTGACAGGTGCCAGAGAACGGGAAATATTTCAAGGAGAAATGAATGACCTTTGCAAAATATTTTGGAAGTGGAGATATTTGATGTATGGGGTATTGATTTTATGGGACCCGTTGTTCCATCATTCGGAAACCTGCACATACTAGTTGCAGTAGACTACGTATCCAAATTGGTTGAAGCAATAACACTGCCATCCAATGATTCAAAAGTGGTGATAAAATTCCTTAAAAATAATATTTTCACTCGCTTCAAAACACCTCGGGCTATTATCAGTGATGAAGGCACATATTTTTGCAACAAATACTTCGATGCACTCTTATCCAAATACGGAGTTACTCATAAGGTTGCCACTGCTTACCATCCACATTCAAATGGACAGGTTGAAGTTTCAAAAGAATTTTGGAGAGAACCGTTGGATCAACAAGGAGGGACTGGTCTACAAAACTGGATGACGCATTATGAGCCTACCGAGCAACTTACAAGACACCCATTGGTATGTCCCCATATCAAATGGTGTTTGGGAAAGCGTGCCACCTGCCAGTTGAGCTTGAACACAAAGCGTATTGGGCACTAAAGAAATTGAATCTTGATCCACAAGTAACATGAGAGAAAAGACTCCACCAACTCAATGAATTGGAGGAATTTCACTCACAAGCTTATGAGAATGCCAGATTATACAAAGAAAAGACCAAGAAATAGCATGATCGAAAAATAGTGCGCAGACAACTGGAACCAAGGCAGCAAATGTTGTTATACAATTCAAGGTTGAAAATTTTCCCAGGAAAGTTGAAATCAAGGTGGTCAGGTCCATTTGTGATCACTCAGGTTTTACCTTATGGAGCTGTTGAGTTACTTGATCTCAACACCAATGAAACATTCAAAGCTAATAGTCGTGTCAAGCACTACTTGGGAGAATCATTCGAGCGAAAAAAAGAAAGTGTCACACTTTCAGATCCAGCCTAACATTCAGGCAGTCATGTCTTGCTGATGATTTTAAACTTAGCGCTAGCTGGGAGGTATCCCATGCAATTGTGTATATATTGAGATTTGGTGAGTTTTTATTTTTGTGTGTTTAATTTGTGTAGGTAAAGTCATATTTCAGTATGGAATAAGCTCTCGCAAATCTTCACAAGCAATTTCCTTCTCTCCCTCAAAACTCTCTGATGAAAGTCTACAAAGCTCACTTGGAACGAATGAGACTACTGATGATCAAAGGTATTCCTAATGACATTCGTTGGATTATTGAAGCACGAGTCCGATTGGCAGGTGAGTCCATTGACTCTTTTATTTCATATCTGTCTGGTTTAGGAAGAAGCACCTATGCTAAAAAGAGAAGAGCTAAAAGAATGGGTGTTTGCTATAAATGTGCTCGTATGACATGTAATACTTGTTGTCGTTCTTTAGGAAGGGTGTCAAATAACCGTGAAGATAAAATTAAATTCATTAGGGATGGCTTGAGTAAGGAGTCTTTGGATGCCATATCTAAGACTCTTTAGACGTATTCCAGTGGATATGTGCATCATGCAATTCACATATTATACACAATTTCGTAAAGAAAGACAACAATTCAGTCTCGGGAATCTGACTTTAAAAGACCATGTTTGTCAATTTATAAGAAAATTGGATGAGAAGCTTCTCACTGACGCATAGACGTCATTCAAGCCGTTACTTCTTGTGAATATTATTCTCTTTGTATTTATCCAATAATTGTGATTTGTTTTTTTATTTTCTTTTATTTTCTCCGATAGGATCCAGACTTTTTGACCTTTCACGATAAATTTTACTATTTAACTAATAATTGTCATTTGGCAGGTACTAGTGCTATTATTACTCACCCTTTTTCAGGTACTATAAATTCAACTCATTATTGCACTTTTGAAGGCATC